>CM050416.1:33687545-33712545 GCA_027564155.1 Gymnocypris eckloni scoliostomus
CTCTCTCTCACTCTCTCTCTCTCTCCCTCTCCCTCTCTCTCTCTCTCTCTCTCTCTCTCCTCTCTCTCTCCTCTCTCCCTCTCCCTCTCTCTCTCTCTCTCTCTCTCTCTCTCTCTCTCTCTCTCTCTCTCTCTCTCTCTCTCTCTCTCTCTCTCTCCATCAGTGTTTAAGAACGCGGTGTGTAAGGTGTACAGGTTTCAGACGGTGGACAGTAAATGGATGTTGGTTCGGGAGCAGATGGCGGAGTGTACGCTGTCCTCCAGCGTCCCGAAGCAGCTCATCACCCTCTACATTCAGGAGGACACCTGCAGGTAAGAGCCGTTCAGCGCCGTCAGGGCAAACAGGAGGAAGTAGTGAAGCAGACGAGGTTGTTAAAGAGTTGTGGGTGTAATATCAGAGGTAATTTGCCTACTGTATGAACTTCTGCTGTGAAGAGCCGCCTTCACTGTAAAGATGACAGCAGCTCAATACAGAGTTGAGTTACTCTGTTGTTAAACTGTGAAATCAATATAATGAAAACGAGATGTTTTAAATTCATGTGGCGGATCCTTTTAGCAAAGTATCTTATACTGTTTTCAAGCAGCTTGCGTGCTCCGTGATAATCAAACCTATGACTCTGTGACCAGGTGAACTACAGGAATATTCATTCATCATTTTAATAGTGACGTTTAAGCATTCGCAACAAATGCAACTTGTCTATTTTGGTAGCAGTCACATATTTTATATATATATATATATATATATAGCTGAAATATTCTTAAATAACATTACAATGCAGTGTTTTTGAAAGAGGTGTATTCTGCTCACTAAGGCTGCATTTATTTGATCAAGATATGTTCAAAAACAGTAATGTTGTAAAATATTATTACTAATTCAAATAACTGTTTTCTATGTGAATATATAAATGTAATTTATTCCTGTAATATAAGCTGTATTTCCAGCATCATAACTCCAGTCTTCAGTGTCACATGATCTTCAGAAATCATTATAATATGCTGCTCAAAAAACATTACTGTATGGAAACAGTTGTGCTGCTTCATTTTTGTGTAAACTGTGATACATATTTTCAGAATTCTTTGGTAAATAGAAAGTTCAAAAGAGCAACATTTGAAGTAGCAACAATTTATAGATTTTTTGATCAATTTAATGCATCATTTCTGAAAAAGTATTTTTTATTGTATTATTTTAATGAATACATAAACAAGAAAATCTTACAGACCCTGAACTCTCGACACATTTTTTTGTTTTGTCTAGGATTAAATCTGTAAAGCACAGAAAAAAAAAATACTAAATTGAAATATATTTTGATTTAAAAAAGAGCATTTAATTTGAACAGATATTTTATATGATCTGAAATGAGCATCAAACCTTAAGCTTTGCAGGTCTTGTTTTTCAATGGCTCTGCGTGAGAATGAATAAGCGGCAGAAATATAGTGTATCATTATTTTCCTGTATTTGTGATTCATATAATATACAGTGACTGACTCAATGTAAAGTGCTATGTCACATTTACAGTGTAATGATGGTTCAGCTGCTCCACTTCACCTAAAGTAAACCCCAAAATGAGCATTATCATTATTTACTCGCCTTACTGTGTGATTATCTTTCTTTCATGCTTCATCATTTCTCCTTTTATGTTATGGAATAAGTTAATTTGTGTTCACGATGAAACCGATCTAGTATCCAGCCCTGGATGAGAATCTGTCTGTATGAAAGTCTGTTGTATTGTGATCTGAACATCATACGCGTGTGCCGTGTCTGAGGTATGGTAAGATCGCAGGTGATTCCTGCTCCTAGAGAACCGGTTCAGGTGCAGGTTGAGCGACGCAGGAACGAATGCGACACAAAAGAGCGAGATCTTTCAGAGATGAAATGGCTGTTTTAGAGATATACTTAGCCTGCACTAAATTATTCAATGATGTTTAACACTTCAAAGGAGAGTGTCTGTCCTCTCTCCCGGAAACACAACCGCCTCCCTCTCTCCTGCTTTTCTTTCATTCTCTCTTCCCTCCATCTCGTTGAGGGAGAGCTGTAACCTGAGCGTTAGGTGAAGAGAACAAGGGAAACTTCAGCTTTCTGAAGCACAACACATAGATGTTTTTAACGCAAGCGCACGGCTCAGCTCCAGTCAGATGAAGCTGTGATCACACAGCTCCGTGAAGAAAGTGGAGGTGTTTACAGATGTTTTACAGATGCTTTCTGATGGACATGACCACCACAGCTCAGTGTGTTGATGCTCCTGCACTCCCACGTTTCATCCGATTCTAATTTAGATTCTATTTATAGACCGAAAGTTAGCAAACAGGATGTAGAATTCAAAATGTAATATATATATATACACAATGATCATCAGCACTAATATACCTTATGTCTTATTATTAAACAAATTTTGATTACAAATATATATGTTGTTATTGTATGAAGCAGTCATATACATTTTGGAATGTGTTCTATCATTATTTATATTATATATTTAATTAAAAATTTTTTTTTTTTTTTTTTTTTTAAATATATGATTTTTGAAAAATCATATATTTTATGTGTTTTATATTTATATTTTTTATTTATATTTAAAATATGTGATGATATTTTTTGTTGTTTAAATTAAAATGATATGTAAGCATATATTGCATTTAAAATAATAAAATAAATAATAACAATATTATTTTATAATAATCATTTAATAATCATATACACAAAGATCATCCACACGGATATGTGTGAGTATTTTAATTTGTCTAATTGTATTATTAATTGTACTAATATGCAAAATATTTAATAATTAATAAATTATTATACATTTAAAATGCAAATTAATTACGTTTACTTTTTGTAGTTTTGTATTAATGTAACTATATAATATTAATATTTGAATTAACACATTAACATCTAATAATTATTAAATATATGAAACAAAATATGTTTTTATTTATATTATATATTTAATAAATGTAAAAGTATATTGTATAGTATATATTATTATATTAATATTTTCAATAATATAATGTAATATTTTAATATGTTTTATTGAAAAATTGTGGATATTTTATAGTGCTTTATATATTTTTAAGCATTGGACTTTTAGTGAAATATGTCTAATCAGAATACGTAGAATATATTCTGCATTTTTTACCAAAACTTCTGTGACTGTGTGGAATTTCTTCGTATTGTAATTGAATAAATTCCACATACTGTCATCGTAGTTGGTTCGAGGTCAATTTAGTTGTACATCACACATGTAAACTGAATGGAGTGTGTTATTAAATTCAGGGTTTTGTCCAATCCTTGCACTGAAAGCTCGATGAAAACTCAGTAAACCTCGTGTGGTCTTCTTTCTCAAGCTGAACGATCTCTCGGCTTAATTTGCTCTTTGTTTCCAGCTCCGGCTCTTTCCCCGTGCTGTACATGCACAACACTTCTCAGTCAGCATGCAGTGTTTTCATCTGCAGTGAATCACTGTAAGCCGTCGGTCCAGCCCGAGAGTGTGTTTGTTTGGCCGTTGAAGAATCTGAGATCATTAACTCGGCGAGACACACATTCCCAGACTGGAGCTCCCATAGATCAGACCCTGCTAAGCAATTATCATCATGTGTGCATTATTCAGCGAGGCTATTTGGCCTCAACACCTGCTCTCCCGCTACAGACAGGTAACTCAAGCAGTCATTTCTATCCCTGGACATCTAATTATCGGCCCGGGCGCCTCGCCGCGTTCACCTTTAAGGCCGTTTCAGCTGCTTTTGTTGGCTCTGGTTTAACCACAATTGCATTCGATTCAAAGAAAATGGATATAATGTCTCGACGTGTTTGGGAAAAAGGAAGGAATGAATGCAGCGCGAGGCTGATGTTTTATCATTAGCGGTGTTTGCTAAGCAGGACTGTTACTGTTGTGACTCTCATCCGCCCACAACACCGGAGAAACTCACATTATCTTCAGCGATTCTCAAAAGCTAGTGTTTGTTTGTTATGAATGAGACCTTTAGTTTTTCTGTCGCTTTCATTAGACTGACGTCAACGGAGAGTCACAGTGTTGTTCTCTGCATGTGTCCTTCACAAGTCATCCAAATTCAATCTATTAACTTGTGTAACGCACATTCCTGCTTTTACTTCTTTTGCATGATTCATCGGTGCAACTTATTAAAACAAATCTGAATTTTCTTGTTTTTCATAGTTTTTGATAAAGAAATAATCTCTTCACCTCTGAATTGACTTTCCTTGTCAGTTGACATAGCTAGACTCATTTATTTTCTATTTATGCAACCCAGTTAGTTATTGATGCTCATTTTGAGGTCCTGGCCTATGCTTGTTTTCCTCTCCGAGTATCTGTTTAACCTGAAATACATTCATATTGAAAGTGAAATGGGTTTTAAACGCCTTCATGCTGACGCTACAGAAGTCATCCTGTTGAAACCAAGGGGTCAAGTTTAAAGTAGTTACGTCCGTTTAGCTGAACTCTATCATAACTAAACCATTTTAGGGTCATAAATAGTCATTCAAAAAGTCCAGCTATTCAAAACTAGCATGCATTTGAGAAATACAATAGATTTTATTATAATAGATGTTTTTCTGGTGTCTGATATTTACTTATAAATAAAATGAATTATGTAAAATAAATGCATTTCTTTTTATTCTTTGATTTAAATATTTTTGTAAGACAAAGCATGCAATTTAATGTTTTGCCAGAGTCCAGGATGTATAAATTTATTGTAAGACTTTTCAAAGCATGAAGTTATCTTTTGTTCCCATGTCTTAATATCTTAAAATAAACCGCATTATTAGCATAATAGCATTATTTCATTATATTATAATAGATGTTTTGCTGTTGTCAGATATTTAATAATTAATTTATTGTAAGACTTTTCAAAGCATGAAGTTATCTTTTGTTCCCATGTCTTAATATCTTAAAATAAACAGCATTATTAACATAATAGCATTATTTCATTATATTATAGATGTTTTACTGTTGTCAGATATTTAATAATTTATTTATTGTAAGACTTTTCAAAGCATGGAATTAAAAAGCATGACATTCTCCCTCTGTCTGATATCTTTGAATGTATTTATGTATTTTTGTTATTAACTATTTGTGTTTATTTTTAAACAAAGCATGACATTGGCTTATTTTCCCTGTTTTCAAAGAAGTAAAATAGTAAACGTTTAATTTTATTTCCACGTATGACACAAGTGCCCAGTATATACTAATTCATAATTTGTTTTGTATTTGTTTATTAATTTACTTATTTCCTCTATGTCTGCTGTCTTTGTTTTTGCAAAAAATTGCAATTTTCATTATATATTATTATAGATATTTTGCCAGTGGCCGAAAGCTTGACATTGACTTATTTTTCCCTGTCTGCTGTCTTTAATAAAAATAAAATAGCAAATGTATAATTTTATTTTATGATGCAATATATTAATTTTCATTATTTAGCTTTATTATATATGTATTTATTCTTCATAAATTGCCTTATTTATTTTATTGTTTGCATAAAATTGCCATATTTAATTGTATTATATGATGCAAGTGCTCAATATGTATTATTATTATGCATTATTTGATTTATATATTTTAATTGTTGCATATAATGTCCTCATTCTGTCCCAGTCTGCTGTCTTTGTTGGCTCAGTTGTTGATCATGTGATACATCAGCCAGTCGGGGTTGTGATGATGTCATTTTCCTCCGGCTATGCAGTGATTAGTCACATGAATTTTACATTTATACGATGCATCGTGCAGGTCGCGCACGTCCAGAGGGGATGAGAATCTGTCATTGAGATGAATGCAAACGCCAGCGGATAACTTTCATTCCCCATGCTTTATATACCAGTGCTGATGTGATAATAGGGCTTCTTCACAATCATACTGTGACGTTGAAGGCCTGTACACACAGGTTTTGGCAGTAGAAACTGGTATTTTGGACAGAAAGAGGACATTGTTGTCACATAATTTGTCATGCAACTCTCCAAATGGTGTTCTGCGATGTATTTCTGTTGATTAACTCGGAGGTCAGAGCATTGTGTGGTTTCTTCATCAGTGTATTAGCTGTTGTTAATTACTATTCCCGTCACATTTCTGGAATTGACGGCAGACACAGAGCCTCCGGTGATTTAAAGCGAACGGCGGCCGTAACGCACCATGAAATGAAGGCTTCCGAGCGGCTCGCCGTACTGAAATCTAGACATAATTCCAGCGCTCTCGTCTGTGTTTTTAACTCCAGGAGCACTCCTCGATCTATTGTTTCAGCTCTTTATCACTGTGCTTTCTTCCACCCAAACCCCACTAAAATATAAAACAGAAGTTTCCTCCGCTTCCTCTCTACATGCGTTCTTTCCGCTACAAATCTCTCTTTTTATTATCGCCGCCGCTCTACCCAAAGCACATTCTGATAAAGCAACATTACAATTCAAGTCGGAGCTTTTGAACAAAACAAGATGGTAGATATGATGCTCCGGCACAAGATCTTCTCAGACTTTAACAGCTCTGGCTCGGCATGAAGTAATAACAATTTCTTTTCCTTAGATAACCATTGTTTGACGATGAGAACGAGACCGGAATAGATCAATCTGAAGGCCTCTGTGTCTTTTGAAAGAGAAGCAGAAATCTCTTAGTCCACATGCACTTCAGACATCAGTTCTTTCACATCTTAAAAGTTCATGTAAAAGTGAAAATTGAAAAATGTATATTCAAACCTGAATTTTTTTCCTTCTGTGCAACAGAAGATTTTATCGTGTCCATACAATGAATATCAGTGGGGTCCAGTCTTCTTGTTTGGACCCATTGACTTACATTCTTCACTGTATTTTCTAATGTGTTGTAAAAAGGAATTTCTTCTAAAAATGTAAACTTGGATCTAGTCTTAACCAGTGCTGTTTCTGGACCCGTATGAGCTCATATGTACATTTCAGACATCACACTGTGGATTGTGTTTGGCCCATTAATCAATGCTTAAATCACATGGTTGCTTTATTTAATTAAGATAGAAATGATGTTTGTACACTGAAGTTGTGGTTAGGATGTGGTTGGGTTAACAAAAGTCAGTTTAATTTAATTAATTAAATTGAATTTAATGAAGTTAGTTTAACACTATAATAAGAAATAAACTAAATGCATTTTTTAAACTCTGTATGTTGTCAGGATTTTTATACATTTTTGAAAAGAAGTCTTTTATGCTCGCCGCATTTATTTACTAAAAACAATAGAGTAAAAAAAGCAAAATTGTGAAATATTTGTGCAATTTAAAAGAACTGTTTTCTGTTTGTATATATTGTAAAATGTAGTTTATTCCTTTGATCAAAGCTGTATTTTCAGCATCATAACTCCAGTCTTCAGTGTCACATGATCTTCAGAAATCATAATAATATGCTGATTTGCTGCTCAAGAAACATTTCTGATTATTATCATTGTTGAAAACAGTTTTGCTGCTTCATATTTTTGTGCAAACTGTGATACTTTTTTCAGGATTCTTTAATGAATAATATAAATATTTTGCAATATTATAAATCTATTTATTGTCAGTTTTTATTAATTTAATGCATCCTTCCTGAATAATTTTTTTTTTAATGAATCTTACTAAAGGTAATTGTGCACATACTGTAGATGTTCAGTAAAAATAAATAAGTTTAGTGATATTAGTGGCACAGAAGCGACATACTTTGGCTTTAAAATGTAGAGAATAAGATGTTGAATTATTAAGAAATAAAACACTGACCTTATCTTTCAACAGAAACAATAATCGCTCTATTCTGCTCATTTCTGCAGCTCTGGTCACCTTTGGCTCCTTTTGAAGATGCTAATCACATTTCTGAAATTATTATTAAAGTATCACAGAGACTTTGAATTTACATGAAAATGAATCATTGTCCCTTTGGAAATGCCTCCACAATTAAAGATCCCTGAGTCTTTTATTAATGAGACTTTGCTCTGTCAGTCTGCATGGAGAGATAATGTGTTCAAATCTACCGTAGCTGCAGACCTCGCATGACAACATACAGACACAACACACAGTAAGTCAAGCACCAGAGCCTCCCGGCGTGACACGGAAAGAGAAAGTCTATAAGAGAAAGTCTATAAGAGAAAGTCTAGAAAAGAGAAAGTCTATAAGAGAAAGTCTAGAAAAGAGAAAGTCTATACGTGTTCCTGTGGCTCAGTGGTAGAGCATTGCATTAGCAGCACAAAGGTTGTGGGTTCGATTCCCAGAGAACACATACTGACAAAAAATGTATAGCCTGAATGCACTGTAAGTCGCTTTGGATAAAAGCGTCTGCTAAATGCATAAATGTAATGTAATGTAATGTAAATGCTGTTGAATGAGTGAATTTCACCTGTTGAATTGCTCCAGGGGACAGAAATAGTCCATGATCCCTTTACAAAGGCTCAATGGAAGCAAAATTGGACTTTTAATCCCTGCATATACAGATTTAAAGGGATCGTGTGATGAGGAATTCACTGGTTTCTTGGTTTGAGAAAACGTAATATGATATTCAGAACTCAAAACATTTATTGAAATAGGTAGCAAAAAGGCTCATTTTGCACTTTTGCAATTTTGATGTCAGACATGTTAGTAAAGTTGATTTGAAGTTTACTTTTAATAATATCCCTGAGCATCTCAGTGTGATCTTGGCAGCTTGAAGGGCACATTCGTGAGCTTGTGTGTTTGATGAATCGATCTCGGTGTAATGCAGGGTTTGGGCAGCAGATATGTTGTTATTGAAGGATGGAGCAGATGCGACCGTGAACCCGCAGATCACAAGTTTCACTTGTTTTCACAGAAGTCTTATAGTCACAACAGTAAAAAATGTTCAGAGTAAAATATGCCAGTAATTCAGATGTTCTTGCTTGCATTGAAGCTGGAGATGCTCTACATCTCAAATCATGCAGGAGGACAGGATCGGCAGGTTTTGATCAAGAGCTGCTTTCATTACAGCTAAAATGAGCGTAATGAATGCAGAGAAGAAATCCGCTAGTGCTCTCAGACGTTTGGATGTTAAACAGGAGCCGTAATAATAACTAGATGAGTAAAGTTTAAAGAGACACTTGTCTGAAAGCTGAAAATAACTTTCAAAGCTTGAATTTTGAAGGTTTTACTCGGGGAAAGTAAGTGTCGCTAGTGAGTTTTAGCTCATTGCTGTTATGTTTTAATACATTTCTAGCATACTTCCAATGTTTTAATATATCCTTAGCATGTATGCTGATGCTCCAGCATACCCTTATGAAAATTAACCATGATTTTATTGTAGTAAAAGTGTAGTAAACATGTTTTTTGGTGTATTTATTATCATTTGTATAACCACAGTTGTACTACAAATACCATGTGTAAACTATGGTTAATGTATTAAAACATTAGGTGTTTTGTTTATTTTTTATTTGTAGTAAAACCGTGGTTCATTTTCATTATAGGGTAGCAAGTTGTTTAACATGTTACTAGCATATTTTAACATTGTTAGCATGTTTCTGGTATATTTTAATGTGTTTCTAACATGTTTTAACACACTACTAACATGTTTCACCATTTTAACCATATTTTGGCAATTGTTTCCATGTTGATAACATTTTTACACATTACTAGCACTTGCATACAGTATTTTAGCACATTGCTAACACACTTTACCATGTGGTTAACATGTTTCTAGCATGTTTTAACAATACTAATATGTTTTGCATGTTGTTAGCACATGTTAGCATGTTTTAGCAAGTTGTTACCATGATCTTAGTATGTTTTAACATGTTTTAGTATGACATTGCTTATGTTTTAACATGAGGGTTATGGTTACACATTGTTAAAATGTGTAGAACATGTTTAAGTAAGTTTTAGCATGACTCATGTTGAGATTTAAACACTTTCCCTGCATGTTTTAACATTATATACCATGTTTTTAGATGAAAACAAGCTGAAAACACTAACTGAAAAACCTGTATTGCTTTTCTATGGTCACCTATAAGCCTCAATGTGAACTATACATTGGATTGGTTTCTTCTTTAAATAAAACAGTAAACATATGCATGCTATTATAATGCTATACTACAACTAAAATGAAAACCATACAAAAACCCTTAAGATAGCATGTAGAAAGAAAAGCACACAGAATAACATAAGTGGATTGTGAACGATTAATTGCTGCTTTGAACGATTACGTAATTGTGGCATCCGTAATTGCAATTAGAAATGTGATTAATTGTGCAGCCCTAGTTTCTAATATGTTTTAGCCCGTTGTTGGCATGTTTAACATGTTGCTAGCATGTTCTTAGCATATGTTGTTAGGCTTATTTAGTGTGTTGCAGTCTAGTAGGTTTCACTAGTGATATGGCAACTTAAATACTCTACATCAGTTATTGTATGAAAGTTTCCACCCCCTCAGTGAAAGACTATGTGAATTTGGGCCTGATATGGGAATCTGTAAGTCAAGCCAACGTGATGATTGATTTATGCTGTTTCCTTCAGGATACAGGAGCTGAAAGATCTGGGAGAGCTCTCACCACACTGGGACAACCTACGGAAAGATGTAATCTCTCGCTACGACCAGATCATCAGAGAATACCAGGACACGCTGGCCGAGCTGGAGAAACTTACTGGTAAAGGCTTCAGATGCAATGAATCTCTCTCACACACACACACACACACACACATGCAGCCTTTCTCATGTTGCACGCATGAGACTTTGTCCAGTGCAAACAGTTTCTGCAATTTGCATGCGACATCACACACAATTGATCAGCAGTGCAGGTCGTAAAAGTAAGATTTTTTTTTGTGTCCAGCTGCATTCATGCAGAATTTCTTAGTTCATCAAATTTTCATACGCAGCTCACAGTTAACTGTCACATTCAATGCAACGTTAAATTCGCATGGTTGAACGTTGTAGAGGAACAAGCAGACGTTTAAAGCTGCCTTCTATTGCATTAGCCTGTATAAAGCTTGTTCACAGTAAACGTGTCGCTTTCAATAACAACAAGACATACTGTTGTGTTGCGACTGCATGCATTGCCTGATATTTGTGAGCCGACTAAACTTGAATCGACTGAAAAATGAATAAAAGAGTCTGATTTTATGCTGCTGTTCAGAAGCACATAAGACATTGCCGCAGTGCATTTAGCAATAGCGAGGCCCATGTAAGCGCTATATGTCTCTACCAGTTGACACATTGCTACTGTCATGCGGTATATGCTATAATCTCGCCCCGGCTCGAGTATGATCCATATTGTTGGAGAAAAATAAAACGGCGCACAGAATGCCAGTATTTGTCAGCCGACATGTCGCGCCTCACACCAGGCAAAAACAGTCATTGATGATCTTGGCCTTCTAATCAGCCGTGACAGGATCTGCCTGATCGATCGACCCATTACCGAGGCTTATATTCAGAGATGCAGGCTTGTGTTCTGCCAGCTGAGCGGTGTCCCTGAAGGAGGAGAGGAGAGACGGTGAGATCTCTCGACAGCCCATGAGTGGCCAGCTGCTGCATCGGCCTCTAATCTTGTTTGCCGTGTAGCAGACGCCCTGCTACCTCTTAGCTGCTCCCATCTTACCTTTCCCTAGATACCTGGGACTGTGTAGGTTTTTTTTTATATATATATATGACTTGTTCAGAAAAACAACTTAAAACGAGTTCCAGCGTAAAATGAGTTTTCAGTTCAGGAGTTCTGTTCTATAATGAATCTTAAAGGGGAAGTGTGTCATTTTTGTTTTACCAATGTTAAATTTGTTTCTATTCCAGCGGAGAATAGTCAGTTATGTATAGATTGATTTTTCTAAAAGGCTTTGTACTGCTGTATAAACATTATATCGTTTTTTTATAATCATAAACTGATGTTCACAAAACATTGCAGGGAGTTTTTATGACAACCTAATTAAAACTAATACTAATGCACAACATTCTTTAATGGTTATTTTTAGGTTGCATTTTAATTACCGTACTTATTAAGACTTGCGTCTTTAAATACACAGGTTGAATTTATCATACAAAAGCCAAAAGACAACTTAATAGTGCGTTCAAGTCCTCCTGGGAAGTTTCTATATGTCAAGTCAAGTCACCTTTATTTATATAGCGCTTTGAACAATACAGATGGTGTCAAAACAGCTTTACAGTATCAAATAGGACCATAATGTGTCAGTAATGCAAAAGCACAACAGTAAACACGACATTTTCAGTTAAAGGCAGCTCATTATTGAATTCAGTGATGTCATCATCCAGCTCAGTTCAGTTTAAATAGTATCTGTGCAATCAAGTCGACGATATCGCTGGAAATGACGTGTCCCCAACTAAGCAAGCCAGAGGAACCAAAACGCCATCGGTGACAGAATGGAGAAAAACCTTGGGAGAAACCAGGCTCAGTCGGGGGGGCAGTTCTCCTCCGGCCAGACGACCAGCAGTTTGTGCTGAGGACTCATGTGTGTGAGTAGAGTAGTCGTGATTGCAAAGTGTTCAAGTCACTTTCATTGGAGCAAGATTTAATATTTTTGAATTCTATTTCTACAAATTGATAAATAAAGAATGTGCGTCAGGTGTTTTTGTGTTAAGGTGCTCTTATATTAGATACATTTCGCTGATAAAAAGGTTTTGTCTTTTGTCAATAGTGTAGCTATGTAGAAAGTGCTACTCACACAGAAAACATTTGCAAACCAAGCAGCTTTCTGTTGGTCAACATTCATTTTTTTAAATCAATAAAGACGCTGAATTTTGCGTCCACCATTTTTTTTTGACACTGTATCAGATTTGTGCTGGTGTGTGTTCAACTCGAAAATACAATGTTTCTGACATGACCAATGCAAGATTAGATTCTGCAAAACAACGGGAGCTTTCACAGGATTTCATCTGTCGTAATCGTCTTGAAATGTGTTGCAAAAGCATGTTTTGATAGCTTTAGTGGCGAATGCTTGCACCATCATGAAACCACTAGGCAGACTTATTTCCTCTAAAACAGGTTTAGGTTGGATGGTGTGTCACTTGCCCCTTGTCCAAATACCCACATTTGAGGGGTTTGCACTTGATCACTTGACTACTAACGTATATGATGTCTTTCCTGTGTTTGGCCCAAGTGTCCAAGTGAGGATGAAGACCACAAGTCTGTGTAGAACTTTTCATCACCTGATGGGACACACTTAGGTCTATAGTATTGTAAAATGCAAGTGTTTACATAGCTTTATTTTTATTTCAAATACTTAAAATCAACTTTTAAATGTCTGTTCAGTAGTCCCTATTGCATGACACAATTTGATTTGTGGTGCTTCTAATTAAGTGATGAAAAGCACTTGTAAATGTCGTACAAAATAAATATCACCACTACTCATCTTAGCACCAATAAAACATGCAACACTTATTCACAATTACATTATATGTAATTATTATATTAAACTTACTTTGGAAAGGTTTCCATGACCCTTCGCAAGATCTCTGCAAAAAATGTCATGAGTTATTACAAAACATGATGGATGATGGGATACACTAGATTGTGAAATTCAAGATTGTGAATTTAGTGTTTGTTAAGTGCACTGTGCTTTCGTGTTTTTAAGACCTGGGACAGTCTTGTGCATTTTCTTCCTGTCGCGCACACGTGCTCTCAAGTGACCAAAACCGCAAGTGTGGGTATTTGGACAAAGCATCGTTCTCTTCTTTTTAGCGTTTAGTAAGCCAATGTCACAGCCGTGTACCATGCTTTGATTCATGCTAATCGGCTGCAGGCAGCATTATCTTGAAAGACATTCTTCAGAGCACTTGATTGGACAAAATGCTGTAAAAGGCATATATCTGTGTACACTAGCATTTGAATAATCTCCAAGCCACAAAACTTCACTTTGAGTATTAAAGCATTTAGAGAGTGTTTTGCAATGCTGACAGTACAGTTATCATGCTAAAACATCTGCATCCCCTAATTCACCCTCCTTTAAAGCACTGCAGCTAAAATATTAAAGCTTAAAAAACGAAACCTGTAAAATATGCTAGAAAAACAAGTCGATAGTATTATTGGACTAGCCGATTGATGGATCCGTCGTGTTTGTGTATGTTCTCCTGTCCTCTGAGATGTTGTCATAATCCACTCACTGCAGTGCCACTGCAGATTATTAATTATTAATATCTAATGTTATCACAAGGTTGGCAACCTGTGGCTCGAGAGAGTGTTTGGTTTCAGCCGGCGTTTCTCAAAAGGGCAGATCCGTTCTCCCGCCGCCCTCTTCTCCTCAGGGCAGGTATTGCAGTCGTTTTGCTCTGGTCTAAAAACAAAAACAAGCCCCCCCTTTCGTTTAATTCATTTTTAATTAGACAAGGCTGACTCGGGGTACTTCAGAGTGTGTTAACTAATGAATTAATCATTTTGTGTTAGCATTGTCTGCAGCCGGTGGAATTAGAGACACTGGGAGCTAATCCTGTTGTTTGTCAGTCCTCCAGCGGGATTGTGCGGCCCGGGCTGGAGAAACACACAGTCTCACCCGTCACACACAGCAAAGTAAGACAAATCCAAGCAAAGACTGCACTGAGTCACGAAATAATGTGAGGGTAATTAAAATAAGTGAGGAAGCTTCCTGGCGTTTTCTTTAAAGGAGTTTTTCTTTTCTTCAGCATTTACTCACCCTCGTGTTACTGCAAATGTACAGTTCAATTGCTTGGTAACACAAATTGCTAATCAGCCAATCACATGGCAGCAACTCAATGCATTTAGGCATCTAGATGTGGTGAAGACGACTTGCTGAAGTTCAAACCGAGCATCAGAACGGGGAAGAAAGGGGATTTAAGAGACTCTGAACAAGGACTGGTTGTTGGTGCCGGTCTGAGTATTTCAGAAACTGCTGATCTACTGGGATTTTCACACACAACCATCTCTAGGGTTTACAGAGAATGGTCTGAAAAAGAGAAAATATCCAGTGAGCGGAAGTTGTGTGGATGAAAATGCCTTGTTGATGTCATAGGTCAGAGATCTGGATACGGACTGGATAAGGACTGGATCGGGTGGCTACGGTGACCTTGGAATAAGAAAGAAAAAGACTAATATTAGCATAGATGTCAATCTTCTTACGATGTAACAAGTACATCGTGTTTTAATTGGAAGTGTTCCCAGTTCCGGTTGACCTAATTAATGCAGCCTAACAATCCTTTAACTGATTTGAATATTAGAAGCATATTAGTGTGTTAAGTGTACGCCAGGTCACAGAGATGGGTCTTTAATCTTGATTTAAACTGACAGAGTGTGTCTGCCTCCCGAACAGTGTTAGGAAGATTGTTCCAGAGTTTGGGCGCTAGATAGAAAAAGGATCTGTTTGATTTTGATATTCTAGGTATTATCAAATGGCCAGAGTTTTGAGATCGTAGCGGACGTGGAGGACTATAATGCGATAAGAGCTTGCTCAAGTAATGAGGGGAGCTAAACCATTCAGGCTTTATAATGAACAAGATTTTAAAATCTATACGATGTTTAACAGGGAGCCAGTGCAGTGTTGACAGAACCGGACTAATGTGGTCATACTTCCTGGTTCTAGTAAGAACTCTAGCTGCTGCATTTTGGACCATCTGAATACCATCTCTGAACGCACAACACGTCGAACCCTGAAGCAGATGGGCTCCAGCAGCAGAAGACCACACCGGGTGCCGCTCCTGTCAGATAAGAACAGCACACGGAGGATACAATTCACAATACTATTTTGGTAACAATCAGAAATGTTTCTTGAGCAGCAGATTTCTGAAGATCATGTGACACTGAAGACTGGAGCAATGATTCAATGAACAGCTTTGATCACAGAAATAAATTACTTTTTAAAATAAATTAAATATAAAATTGTTATTTTACATTGTAATACTATTTCACAATATTACTGTATTTTTCGATCCTATAAATGCAGCCTTGGTAAGCCTGAGAGACTTCTTTCCAAAACATTTAATCAATCTCACCGACATCAAACCTTTGAACAGAAGTGCAACCAACACTTCTCAAGTCATATAACAGCTTTATGTGATAATCTTCCTAATCAAAGTCTTAAAAATATATTCATTTTGGTGTGTAGATTCAAAAATGACACGTATATGTTTGATGTTATTAATGCTAAAGAACGGTGAAATTATCAGTTACAAACTAAATTTCAATCTTTTTTCACTAGTAACTTCGGAAGACATTGCACAGAGTCACATGGACTATTTTAATACTTTTACAGTGTTTTTCGACTGCCCCTGGACACCGTATCCTTTAGTTTTTGGAAAAAGAGCAGTTTTGACATCCAGCTAAACATCTCGTTTTATGTGGCATGGCAGAAAGTAACTCAAAGGAGTTTTGTAACCACAGCAGGGTGAGAAAATTCCCTAAAATTACCTTTTTAGCAGCACTGTTTGTTCTTTAGCTGTCTCATGTAAGTTTATTAAGCCTCAGACGCTGATTTGTTCCCCAGAACCGCTGCAAAACCCCAGACAGTCTGCGCTGTATGAGCCTGCAGACACCACAACCTACTCCTGCTGCTGAGTCCTGGGACTCTGGTGCCTGTGTGACGAGAGGAAAACCCTGAAAACGCTTGGCACAAGAGACCACGGCGATGCTGAAGTAGTCAGGGGCTTCTGTGCCAATAGCTAGCTGTGGATCGTCATGTGCTTTCTAGGCTCTATGGTGGGCCTGGGACGTGTTTCTGAGAAGGGCTTTTAATGTAAACGTGCCTGATGCTCCTGCTCAAGTACACTCATCTCTGACTGGAGACGTGATGGCATTGAACTCTCATCATTATGCTCTTCTGTAGCCGAGAAGGAGATCTTGTGAGGGAAAAACAGTCAGAGAGGAACAGAAATAATGAGTCTGCTGGCTTTCTTACGGAAAAGAGGCAAAGTGCGTGTGTAGCTGACAAACCTTTTTTCAAGGTAGTTTGTAGATGCATTTCTTTGAATCACTTTTCACCTCGACTGCTTGTTTAGTCCTGCAGTGTGACAGATCATTACGAAGGTTTCTCACACCGCAGGATATTTCTAGGTGTTCAGCTGACTCTCATATGCTGCATCCACACAAATCAATTCACATTTACTTATGTTTATTAAAGCTATTTTTTATTATGCGGAGGTGTTGCACTGAATAAATTAACATGGAAATAGTTAATATAGCACAGTTATATAAAGTTTAATTAGTGGAAGGCAGAACTTGTACTACTTACAAACTTGAGAAGCACTGTGTCTTAATTCCTCTATTTGACTGTAATTCAAGTCAGTGCATATAAACTTCATCCTCCGTCTTGGACCTTTGACCTTTGACAACAAAACATTAATGCAGTGCAGTTCAATCACAAGGGCAACTTTCTTGGTACGTTATTCATCATGGCATTTTTAATCATCATCTAGTTCTGTATTTATTCATCATTTTATATTTGATTCCAAGGCATTATGGGATAGCAAAGTGTCCGGTGTGTTATTTACTGCATCTTAAATATTACATATTTCCCCATCATTTCACACATTTCCATGGATAGTTAAAATGAGGTGACAAACAGACTTTAAACACTAATTTAAATGCAATTACGTATATTTATGATGAACCCAGACCCAAATTAATCAGTATTTAAAATTAGTATTTCTGTTCATATTGTTTATATTGATATGTTTTTGTCATTCATAATTTATAGTGCATGAGGATGTCACGCCACATGATGTTTTCCATATTTTACTTGAAATTTAAAAAAATTGGACACTATTTGAATATATAACTTCAACTCCTAATGTAGCTAAACCGATCCGAATTCAAAGTTGAATGCATTTTTAATTCTAAGATAATATGAAATGTGTCATTCATTTGTTATGAAAAGTATCTTGTTTCAATTCCTCAGGTTCCAAAATCAAAGAGACAATAATCGAATAAAATGAAGTGCCTTTTGTTTGTAAAGTATGTCACTAGCTGGATTCACATATTATGAATTTTGTGTGAAGAATTCCTATTATGTGAATCATATTATAAACGCATGATTTTTTGTATTTTTTAAGCGCAAGCATGAAGGTCCAACCCTACAGCTAACAGTACAAAAACATACAAAAGTACAAATTCATCCAAATTAGACACCAACTCGAACTGAATGTAAAATAGTTATGAACTGCCACAAGAGTATGTTGATTATTCATAAACCGGCATTAACACATGCACTTAAAAAACGAATTATTTTTGCACTGTGTTATATTGTTAGTGTGATGTCTAGACTAAGGTTTTAGTCACCTCTGCTGGTTTATGCGGGGGTTCCCTGTGCAGCACCTGCGTGGACAGACGGTTCATTCCTCCGCCTCCATTAACCCGTGTCCATCTGTCTGACTCACAGCTCTGTCCGCATGTGCTCTGTCTTTCTGTACTTGCTGCAGTGTTACACAGAGTGTGAGGGGTGCTTTGATAAATAGGGTTTAAATGATGCGCGTACACTTGAGAGTAAGACTCCAGACGTATGAGTGCCTAATAAAAGCTGTTTTGTTTTACATGAAGTGGGTTGCTTTGAAAATATAGCCAGGAAAGTGGAAACTACTCTTCATTTAAAGTAGTTAAAATCAACCTCAAACACAGTTTTTTACAACGCATGCATTTTGCAATGTATTTTACTTTCACAATCTGACATCCTAATTGGGGTGATTGCATTAAAACTGTTATTAAAATTAACCTAAAATATATACCTTTTTTTTAGGATTTATCCAAATTTGTATTAAGGTGATTCCATGAAACATATAAATAAAATGATATAAAACACTCTAATGCGATTCCTGATTTGTTTAGTATACATGTCAAATAATGATGTTGTTTTGTTTTGTTGTTCAGAGCCGTGTTTATCTGGATCTGAGGGACTGCATTAAACTTTTATTAAAATTGACACCAAATCTAGCAATATAAAGCACTGTAATTTGTGTTTCTTTAGTACCAATGTTTGTCTTTGAGTGTGGTTTCTACCCACCCGACATGATACTGTGGAGGTGTGGTGAATGTATGCCTTGTTAAATGTTTTAACATGTACTTTTCCAGCTTAACAAGGGTCAAGCATACAGCGATGATAAAATGTTTGAGCATGTTTCAGGGTGGATTTCTTCACTTCCCTCTTCCTCAGTATGGTTGGTTGTAAATAAACTGGTGTTTTGTGGAGGTCTGATCTATATTTGAGTGATATCGAGCGGTGTATTGTGATGTTCGGTGGGCTGTACATCCTTTCATTGATGTGATCAGAGTCTTTGAGTCTGATCTGCTGTAATTATCACAGCTCTTCACTCTCTAAAGAGTCCATTTGTGCTTTTGATCTCGATTGAAAATGTGCTCACACACTATACGAGTGAATTCCTTGTCATATTTCATAAGAGAAAAAATCGTTCATTCATCATGCAATGGAAACCTATCGAATGAAGCCTATTTTAAGACGACCAATTATTTTTCCATTAGGACATTATTTTCATTACAATATTCCCCTATTTATTAATGTTTTGCATTCATTGATTCATTCATTTTCGTTTTTTTTATTGTAAAATGTTTATACATTCTGTGTTAGTAATGCAAACCACCATTGAGAATAATAATATACATTTTGGGGGTGAAATATACTTGATTATGTATGTTTTGGATCAAATTAAAACAAACACTTATCAAAATGAAGCCTATTAAGACCATTCATTTTTGCATAGTGGCATTATTTCATTTTCAGCTTCCCTCAAATTACATTTGCTTAAAATAATTGTTTTATTGTTTACATTTAAAAAATGTATGTAAAGTATAAATTCATAATAGTGTTGTTGTACTTACAGTACAGACATTTTAGTATTCTTTGTAATAAGGAAATATTTCTTTATGACAAGTAATACATGACCATTGAGCATAATAGTATTAAATAAAGCTTTACATTTATTATTAATTTATTTAATGCTAGTGACTGAGAATGACCCATGAGAATAATAATATAACATTTCACTTTTATTTATTTATTGTTCGTGCGTGGGAATGACCATTAATAATAATAATAATAATATGAATTATACTTAAATATTGTTTAAAAAAACATGCAAATGAAATACTTTTTTTGTAGCTTTCTTTAATTTTATGACTACAATGTTATTTGGCGTATCATTAATTTATTGTTAGTTTTTCTTCGTCTGCTCACAACACAACTGGTCAGATACTTTGTTCCTGTTGGAAGTTCTTAGGAGCGCTGATAATGTTTCAGAGTCTTTGTTGGCTGTATTTGCATATATTACTCTGACGCGATCAAAAGCCTGCCGTGTGTCGCCGGGCGATATTTGCTTCACCGTAGGGGCTTACAGTATCCGTTTCTGAAGATATTAATTGGGTTGTTTTTGTGCGAAGCAGGTGGTTCTTAATTTGAGCAAAATCCTGTGCTTAGTGGATTTAAGGATAAATGAGCTTGTACGTGGGAGAGGGATATTTGTATTCAGATTGCTGTGTTTTAAGCGTCTCTGAGCGGTCATTACTACAGATCCAGTCACTCAAGGTCATCCATGATTTATTTTATCCTTTATTAGGCCTGTATGAAAGCCGTTACCTTCACACGTTCAAATGAAAGGCCTTGTATGCAGGCTCTTTGTTTTGGCTCTTGCCTTCAATTGATGTTTAATTGCTTATTTTTATTAATTTAATCTGACCGACATGTATTCATTTGATCAAGTCGTGGCTTTGTATTCGAATGCATTCAAACGCGCCGCTATAATGCATCGCGACCAACACATGCGAGTCAGAATAACAGTAAAAGGGTGTATTTGCATGCGGCTGTAGTTCAATAGAAGCAGATGGCAGAGCCCCCGCTGTTTGTTTGCGCTCCTCTGTCTGTTTGTGTGTTTGTTTTGTTCTTGAACGAGGGCTAAATCAGATTATATATAAACGCTTGGCTTTTTGGTGATCTTTCCCAGGCCCGTCGTTCAAGCCCAGCTGCAGCAAAGGCCAGAAATATCTGGAGTTCATTCCCATCAACCTGCACACACAGAGAATGCGTGTGACGTGTCCAAGAAAAACAGGTGCGTCTCATGCCTCCTTATTCCCTCTGTTTACATTCTCCAGCTGGATTTAGAATCCAACACTAGCGTATAATACATTCTGTGCAACTGGCATATACATAAATAATAAATAAAACAACGTGACTTATTACATAATACATATTTTAAACAGTAGCATCATGAAAATTTGTTTCAGAATAATCTAATTTAATTATCTTAGAAATAAAATTATAAATAAATGTATTTCATATTAATATATTTGTATTAATGCAAGTTGTTTGTATAAAAAAAATATATTATTTATAAAACATTTTTATTTATTTCTGGAATGTAAAATCAGGTTGAGAGCATTGCATTGTGGGATATGATATGTAGTGTTGTATACTGCACAGAATGGTAAATGCAGCTACTATGCAAAGTAGTCATAGTTAAAGTAATATGATATTAATGTATTAATTATTTATTTTTGGTTTAAATCGTAAAGTATTTACATGGTACAACCCGAATTCCGTAAATGTTGGGACGTTTTTTTTTATAAAATGAAAACTAAAAGACTTTCAAATCACATGAGCCAATATTTTATTCACAATTTATTCTCCAATCTGTGAAAGAGTGTGTAAAAAATCAAATTGCAAAGGCTTTGCAAATCTCATCATCTACATTGCATGACATCATCAAAAGATTCAGAGAAACTGGAGAAATCTCTGTGCGTAAGGGACAAGGCTGAAGACCTTTGTTAAATGCCTTTTGTCAGGGGCTGGATCCTGCACTGGGGCCCTCAGATAAATTAACCTAGGAATACTTCCAGAAACCTTGCATGATGCCAAATAAAGCTCTATCATGCAAAAAGGAAGCCATGTGTGAACATGGTCCAGAACCACTGTCGTGTCCTGTGGGACAAGACTCATTTAAAATGGATTGTTTCAAAGTGAAAAAGTGTTCTATGGTCAGACGAGTCCAAAGGAGGCCCCTCTGGACAGACACGGGGAGGCCTCCAGGGCAGATCAGGGGACTCCGGAGCCATGGCTGGGCTGGGAACACAGGAGCCCACGGTGGTGCAGGGAGCTCCAGAGGCCATCGGTGGATCGCCCTCTCGGGGTATGACGAGGGTACAACAGCAGTTACCCCCTAAAGGGTAACTGAAGTGAGCCGCAGCTGGCGGGCTTGATGTCGGAGCGGCTGGCGGGGCTTTAGGGAGCGACATGATGGTCGTGGATGAATGGCACAACAATGGGCCTCAGGATCTCGTCACGGTATCTCTGTGCATTCAAAATGCCATCAATAAAATGCACCTGTGTTCGTTGTCCATAACATACACCTGCTCATACCATAATCCCACCGCCACCATGGGCCACTCGATCCACAACGTTGACATCAGCAAACCGCTCACCCACATGACGCCATACACACTGTCTGCCATCTGCCCTGTACAGTGAAACCGGGATTCATCCGTGTAGAGAACACCTCTCCAAAGTGCCAGACGCCATCTAATGTGAGCATTCAAGTCGGTTACGACTACGAACTACAGTCAGGTCGAGACCCCGATGAGGACGACGAGCATGCAGATGAGCTTCCCTGAGACGGTTTCTGACAGTTTGTGCAGAAATTCTTTGGTTATGCAAACCGATTGTTTCAGCAGCTGTCCGGGTGGCTGGTCTCAGACGATCTTGGAGGTGAAGATGCTGGATGTGGAGGTCCTGGGCTGGTGTTGTTACACCTGGTCTGCGGTTGTGAGGCCGGTTGGATGTACTGCCAAATTCTCTGACGCCCTTGGAGATGGCTTATGGCAGATAAATGAACATTCAATTCATGGACAACAACTCTGGTGGACATTCCTGCAGTCAGCATACCAATTGCACGCTCCCTCAAAACTTGCGACATCTGTGGCATTGTGCTGTGTGATAAAACTGCACATTTTAGAGTGGCCTTTTATTGTGGCCAGCCTAAGGCACACCTGTGCAATAATCATGCTGTCTAATCAGCATCTTGATATGCCACACCTGTGAGGTGGATGGATTATCTCGTTCACTAACACAGATTTAGACAGATTTGTGAACAATATTTGAGAGAAATAGGCCTTTTGTGTACATAGAAAAAGTCTTAGATCTTTGAGTTCAGCTCATGAAGAATATGCATTTATAATTTTGTTCAGTATATATTGTGTTTTTGCCATTTTGCATTTGTATATTGTTCTTTTGATGTCTGTGTCCTGTCCTGTCACTGTCTTTCTGTTGCACTGTGAAGCTCCTGTCATTATAACACTTTCCTCGTATGTGTAAACATACCTGGCCAATAAAGCTCATTCTGATTCTGATTACACATACTGTATACTGCAGTACTAGTTAAAGTAATTCTGCACAGCACACACCCTCTCTGTGTAGCATGTGTCTGGGTGTTTATTTTGGTGTGGTAAGCAGAGCATGGTGGTCTCACCAATCAGTACAGCACACTATTAGCCGAGTGTGTTTGGGCCAGCCGCCCTCTGATGCTCCGTTTCACACATGCGTCCCGGTGGCAGGTGTGCTGTAGTCAGTGAGGGGTCAGCAGGGAGATGTTGACAGGTACAGACATGCACTGAGACGACTAAATGAGGATATGACAGCAGCAGGACACTCACTCCTGATTGGACAAGATGCATGTCACAATAACAGGATTCACAGCAACTGGGAAAAACGTCAACTGTGAGGATGGAGGGATGTTTCCAAACTTTGTTTCAAATATAATTTTTATATATGAGCACATAATTCAAAAGAACAGAATTTAATTGAAATATTTTTTTTGTAATCATGTAAAAGCTTTGACTGTCACCTTTTATTATTGTTATTATATATTATTACAATAAATGTTAAATAGAATTTAAATAGAAATAGAATTTAAATTTTGTTAAATAGAACAGAACCCAAACTTTTGAACGATAGTGTAGATAAATTAGTAATATATAACAGAATATTTGATATACATAATTTATTTTGTGGATTTTAAAGTAAAAATATTGCTAATGCTAAAATAATTATATTCATGTACAGAAAGAATTATTCCTCATGACAGAGAGTCTGGTACAGAACAGCTGAATGGCAGAATGAGAGTTTAAAAGCCAGACGTCATCTCTGAGTTCATATTGTTAATGGCACTCCGTCTTTAAGGACGCTGCGTAAACACAATTTCCTAGAAGACGCTTTTGTTTATAGCCTCAGACAGAAGTCTTGAGGTGACAGTAGTGGACAGCACTCTACAGACTGCCTTTGCTTGTTTCTTGCCACAGATGTTTTTCTTTTCTTTTTTTGCCTGGCGGTGACAAGCCACTTAGAGCTGCTCTTAAGTCCCATAACATGTCAAATATTTGAGATGTTGTTGTTTTTTTAATATGGAAGTGTTTTCTAATCTTTCTAAACCTAATCACACATTCAGATGTCAAATCCTGTCTTTCGTTTCTCATTGAATATCTTACACTCTTAAAAATAAAGCTTATTTGTTGGCATTGATGGTTCCATAAATAACCTTCAACATTTCCATTCCACAAAAGGCTCTTGATGGTGGAAAGAGGGTCTTTAGATGATTAAAATGTTCTTCACATTAAGAAAATAATGGTTCTTTTAAAGGATTAGTTGACTGCCAGAATAAAAACTTCCTGATCATTTACTCACCCCCATGTCAATCAATCTTTTTATATGTTGGTGACCAAACATAAACTTCCCATTGACTTCCATGTGCTTTTGTCCATACAATAGAAGTCAATGGGAACCGAAACTGTTTGATCACCAACATTCTCCAAATCTTCTTCTTTAATGTTGGCACAATTCATACAGACTTGAAATGACATGAGTACATGATGACATCATTTTCATTTTTGGGTGGACTATGGCTTTAATAGGCCTAATTGTTCATATATTTTTCGTACAGTATAAAATTTAAATCGCACTAAATTACCTTGTTAAATTGACAGCCCTACTTAAAACATGTATTATCCTCTGCAAACAAATCATCTCTGCCACAGAGAGACACAGGTGCCTGAGCCCCTCAAATCAGAGCCTCCATTTATAGAGACTGCAAAAACCTGCACAAATCACCTCGAAATTGGGCCATGCGTGACGGATGATCC
>CM050416.1:33717545-33747545 GCA_027564155.1 Gymnocypris eckloni scoliostomus
TTTGTGGATGAAGTCGGGTCTTAGGGGTGATTTTGTCGACACGAAGCCGGTTGTGTGAATTCGTCCGTTTTTTTTTTGTCATTTGAGATGTTCTTCTCTCAACCTCTCTGAGAACAGACTCATTAAAAACCAAGCAAAGTCCAATTATTTTCTGTACAGTGCCTGAGTTTTTATGTTACTGAGCTAAACCGACAGAGGAATACTAGTACAAAGACATTGAACATCTTTTCAAAAAGTTTCCAGCCTCCAATGGTGGGAAGATTTATCAGCGCCACTAATACGAGGCAAGGACATTTGCTGATTCTACCAGAGAGAAATCAATTTCTGAAAAAACGTTCACGCTGCACATTAATCCAGCCTGATATGGACCTCATTTTGTTTCCTTTTTGACTTGGCTAATGTTTTACTTCATGCTCAGATTTGCCTTTTTATGCCTCACTGTCTAGCGAGTCCTTTTTTATAGTCCTTTTTTAAAAAGATAATTCTATTAAATCAGTGCTGTATTAAATTTGCATATAAAGTTAAAGATGCTTGTAGAAGAGGACATTTAATATGGTTATCATTTTTACTCTTCCTTATGTCATGACTTTTTCATCTGTGGTTCACAATTGGAGGTGTTTTGAAGATTGCACTAGCTGAACTTTTACTTGCAATTACAATGAATGAGGATAAATTAAGACTTTTATGCTTCAAAGTCCACCAAATCAATAAAGAATTCAGTAAAGTATTTATATGACGTGTGCACCAAGGTCCAAGTGTCGTAGGTTTTTGTGAGAAACCACTAAAATCTTGATCCAGAACAGTCCAATTCGTGTGTGAATCATTACAACTGTTTTTGAACTGAATCATTTGATTCATCGGAAAGATCTGATTCAAAAGAATCATTCACAATTCAGCTAAGCAGAGCTGTGACAGACAAATAGGTGAATGTCTCCTAAATTTGGTTTGTTTCTCACACAAAGTTACTTCAAGAGGTTTGGAATATAGTGTACAAGTCTTCTAAACTACTTTTAAGGGACTTTATGTTGCATTTAAGTTTATTTTAAGGCTTAAAAGCTCCAGTTCTCATGTATTGTAGTTGCATGGAAAAAAGCAACCAAATGCATTCTTCAAAATGTCTCCTTTAGTCCACTAAAGAAAAAGTTTTGGAAAGACACAAATGTGAATAAATGAAGACAAAGTGTAGATTTTAAGGTGAACTATGCTTCCATTCTTGGTTGTTTTGTATCTCTTCACACATAAAAGGAGCATTCACACAACATGCGACAGTGAATGAACAGTGCAGCAGATCTTGTGTGTGAATGATAGCAAGAAACTCTTTGTGTAGTTTAACACACAGTGAGAGATGACCTCTTGAGCACACTCATAATCATACACACATCCAGCCAGACCTTCCTGGAAAGCAAGCTTTTAGCATTTTCTTTGATTAGAAGACAAATAATAGGACAGACGTTATTCTTGGCCATTATTAATGAATCACAGGAAAAGGGTGCTGGGCAAAAAGGACGCTGAGAGTGAAATGAAAGAGCCATCTGTCTTTTCTTCTGCCTGAAGAGCGAGGCAGGAAAGGCAGCCGGGGAGCGATCGGACCGATCCATCAGGTCAGGGGTGGACGCTCGGCCCGATGTAATATGTGGCTACAATGGCTTTGATTGGCTCGCTGTGTGAGAGCCAATCAATATCCATTTCTCCGGTTCCCTGAGGCCGCCTCCAAGCCCAAGCTGTTATTTCTCTTTCACTTCCACGACAGTTCCCGAGCATCTTATTTGCCTTTAATTTGAGCATGTCGGCATGACTAGAATGTTCTGTCGCTCAGCAGTCGATTCGCTCGCTGCACAGAGATAACGTCTCCTTCCAGAGGGGGGTGAATGGGTGCATTTGAGTGTGTGTACTTTGACGTTCTCAGAACTTTGGCTAGCGTTCTGGTAAGGTTCTCTCAAAGTCATGAACAAACTTTGTTCCAGCTTAGATTATAGAATGTTCATTCAAAGTTTTCAAATCTTGCTAATGTTCTTAAAATGTTCACAGAAGAACATAATTTGTACAATCATTAAACTTTTTTTCATGAATTCATGGAACGTTATTTATATATTTGTGGAACATCGATGGAACAATATTGATATATTTAAGGAACATCAATGGAACGTTATTGATACATTTATGGAACATCGATGGAACAAAATTGATATATTTATGGAACATCGATTGAATTTTCTTGATATATTTGTGGAACATCGATGGAATTTTATTGATATATTTATGGAACATCGATGGAATGTTATTGATATATTTGTGGAACATCAATGGAATTTTATTGATATATTTATGGAACATCGATGGAATTTTCTTGATATATTTGTGGAACATCGATGGAATTTTATTGATATATTTATGGAACATCGATTGAATTTTCTTGATATATTTGTGGAACATTGATGGAACAATATTGATATATTTGTGGAACATCAATGGAACGTTATTGATACATTTATGGAACATCGATGTTATGTTATTGATATATTTGTGGAACATCGATGGAAAAATATTGATATATTTGTGGAACACTGATAAAACATTATTGATATTTTTGTGCAACATTGATGTAATGTGATTGATATATTCCTGGAACATCAATGGAATGTTGTTGATAAAGTTGTGAAACACAGATGGAATCTTCAATATTCATGGAACATGGATGGAAAATGATTTATCTAATCATAAAAGATTGGTGGAATGTTATTTATGTAATCATGAAACATTGGTGGAACGTTATATTGGTGGGATATTGGTAATGTCATTATATATTCTTGGAACATTCTTCTGAAACTTTATATTTGGATGTTCATTTTCTAAATGTTTCTACTTGTTTCAGAATAGTCTGTAATATTTCCACAATGGAATGCTTCCTTCATGTTTGTATAACCAAGAAAAAAAGGTTTTAAAACTTTGTTTGATTGAATGTTCAGAAATAATATTTTCTTAGCTTAATGGACACATTAGCAAAAAGTAATTTTTGTTTGCTAGATGAGTGTTATAACGTATGGAATGTAACGTATAGCTTTCTCCATATTACAAGCTGGGTTCCTGATAAACTAGCACTAACAAAAGTAGTACAAGCCACTGAATATAATCATTTTCAAATGTAATAAATGACTTGCACCTCAGATGAAACACCATAAATGCATCATTGCTTTCAGAGGTGAATGCTGCTGTTTGGGAACGCAGTCAGTTCCTGGAGGCAATTACACAGAAATACTTTGACGACAGACTTTGCTCGTACGACCATAACAACATTTCAGATGCTGTGCAATGAGACCAGTCCTCTGGTTAGTCAGCTTATGCCATCCCATAGCGCAAATCACATGACTTTTTTTATCCGATAAATGCATTTCCATCTCCTGTTATTCTCATTAACCTCTTTTCATCAAAATGCACCTGAAGTGAGCATAACAACTTTTTAGCGAATTAAGATATTTTCTGTTTTTTAATTTGGGCTTTCCTTCCTCGTTTCTGATGCGATACTTACAGAATTCCCATAAAAACAGCATGATGTAAATATAGCTACAGACTCCCAGCAGCGGTGTGTAATGACTGGCCTGGTGTTAACTCACACATCTCTCTCTCTGCCTTTCTATTTGTACGTTTAATTAGAGATTCACCGGAGACGGGGGCCTGATTGAACTGAAGGGCTTGGCGTTTCCTTTCCTCTCATTAGCATCATTTTTATTTCCATTGATCACTTGTGTGCATCTAGACACACATGTACAGATCTTCCTGTGTGTATGGAGGATGTGGCTAATGGTAGTGCTCCTTTGAAATATCCCCTGCTGTGTTTGATGCTGCGGTGTAGATTATTTTAGGCTAGTTATGCACCCTTTTGAAGAACACACTGTTACTGTAATTGCTAATAGACTCAGTAGTAGACAGTATATTTAAATATACTTTGACTCTGTTGCTGCCCAAGCTATTAGAACTACATTATTATGCTATTATTACAAAAGCAATAAGGTTATCAATACCGTAAAAAAATGTTAAATTAAATGTATTTGTCATTTACATTTGCTAATAAAATTTAAACAAAACCATATTTTATTTACATACATAAGAACAATAAACAAATAAATAAATACTGTTGTTTTTAGAAAAAAAATATCACATGCAACACTAACTTAAAAAAATAATTCAAATCTATTAATATTTTAATATAATATTTATATTTTAATAATAATTTATATACAAATATGTTATTTATGTTTTAATCAAATTATATTATATTTAATTATGTAATACATATTTTAACACTTGTTTTAAAAGTATTTTAACAATGTACATAAAATAATATCTTATTATATAAACAACAGTCAAAAACAGCACTAAACAGAAGTATATTAAATAAATAATTACAAATATTTTCAATATACATTTTTCATTTTTGAATATATACATATTTATTTGTATTAATCATTTATTCGTATTCAATTCTGAATGTTATATATATATGAAGAGCTCTTTTCCAAAACGCGATAAACGCCAAATTTAAAAAAAATGAGTTCGTCATGCCATTTTGCTGTGTACTGAACCTATTCAGTGCTCCATCAATGTTTCATGCCAAATCACTATATTTCCTTGTTTAATGTACCTCACTCTCCTGACCTCACAAAGAGGCGCTCTAGCGACTGACGCTAAAAGCTGTAGCCTTTGGCGTTCCTTGTTAGAGCGCCGGCCTCCCGCGCCGGAAACCCGGGTTCGAGACCCGCTCGGTGTGATGCTGCGGACCCGGGGGGGTTTAACAATCATTGTTTAACATGTTCAGACTGAGCCAACAGACCATTTTAACATGATAAATTGAATATTAACAAAATGTATGGGTCTAGGTAAAAAAATGACATTTTCATGGATTTATAGCGTTTTGGAAAAGAGCTCTTCATATATATATATAGTAAAACATTTGCAATTATTTAATTAATATACTTCTGTTTAATGCAGTTTTTTTGTTGATATTAGACAGTATTTTTAAAAATATAATATTTTTTGTATAACTGACTGGTGATTCATTCTTTTGAACTGGTTAATTGAAATGAAGCCGTTGAACAAACTGGCTTGCTCAAATGAATCTGATCACTATGCTAATGCTATCTGAGTATTGTCTCAGTGTGCCGTCTTCTGGAGAGTCTGTGGAGACAGTCAGTTATAAACCTCCGCAGGTTGTGTCTGGTGTTTGAGATTGGGAGCAGTGTCTGGAGGGTTTGTGATGAATGAGTCAGGTGCTTTTCTCTACCGCTAGTCATCCCGGCACAAATACTGTTTTCTTGAAGCCGGGTTGGTAAAGAAGCTCTTCAGTCGAGATCAGCTCTGGCTCTCCTGAGGCGCTCGGCTGACGAGTCTTTAGCGTGCGCGGTTTAAGGTGGCATTATGGTCATGTGATTCCTGTCAGTCACAGTCTAATAAACTCCACACCTTTCTGTCTTTGCTTTGCTTGATTTAGGACACTGCTGGTAATGGTTTGTTTCATCAGAGATGACCTGCGGCCACACATCGCGTTACTACAACTACTCAATTGAACGTATTGCAGAAAAGTATGCAAGTTACTAACTAAAATGACTCAAAACAATGAGGATCTCAATCATTTAGTAGTTGTTTTTATTGTATATTTATGCATTTTGAATATTTGAACATTTATTATGCCACCAAAAAAGTTATCATGACACATAATTCAAATTAATCAGTGAATCTATTTTTAAAACCGATTTACAGATGGACTGTAAAATTAAATCATACAGTATTTATGCCTTTATTATATATATATCATTTGCAATTATTTAATTAATATACTGCTGTATAGTGCTGGATTTATTTAAAAATGTTTGTGGCTCTGTTGTTTATGTAAGATACTAGATAGTATTTAAAAAAAAAATATATATATATATATGTGAATGTATTTTTGAACCAGTTGATTGAAATTAACTTACTGAATGAATCAATTTGATTAAAACATTGAATAGAATTCAAATGTGTGAACACTGTCTGATGACTCTCTCTGAATGAATCAATTTGATTAAAACAAATTGAATAGAATTCAAATGTGTGAACACTGTCTGATGACTCTCTGAATGAATCAATTTGATTAAAACAAATTGAATAGAATTCAAATGTGTGAACACTGTCTGATGACTCTCTCTGAATGAATCAATTTGATTAAAACAAATTGAATAGAATTCAAATGTGTGAACACTGTCTGATGACTCTCTGAATGAATCAATTTGATTAAAACAAATTGAATAGAATTCAAATGTGTGAACACTGTCTGATGACTCTCTGAATGAATCAATTTGATTAAAACAAATTGAATAGAATTCAAATGTGTGAACACTGTCTGATGACTCTCTCTGAATGAATCAATTTGATTAAAACAAATTGAATAGAATTCAAATGTGTGAACACTGTCTGATGACTCTCTGAATGAATCAATTTGATTAAAACAAATTGAATAGAATTCAAATGTGTGAACACTGTCTGATGACTCTCTCTGAATGAATCAATTTGATTAAAACACATTGAATAGAATTCAAATGTGTGAACACTGTCTGATGACTCTCTGAATGAATGAATCAATTTGATTAAAACAAATTGAATAGAATTCAAATGTGTGAACACTGTCTGATGACTCTCTCTGAATGAATCAATTTGATTAAAACAAATTGAATAGAATTCAAATGTGTGAACACTGTCTGATGACTCTCTCTGAATGAATCAATTTGATTAAAACAAATTGAATAGAATTCAAATGTGTGAACACTGTCTGATGACTCTCTCTGAATGAACCAATTTGCTAAAAACAAATAAAACACTCATTTGAGTGATGACTCAAACTAATCGACAAAACCTTTTTTTTAAACCAATTAACAGAATTGATCTATTTAAACAAATCAGATTGATTTAATCAACCTGGCTTTAATTGTAGCTCTATTCCAAGATAACTCAAATTAACTGAATCCGTTTTTGGCCTCGGTCTTCTAGAAATGAGCAAATTGATTCTCTAAAACACACTGTTTGTGAATACAACTAATTAACAGATTCATTAAATGAATCAGCAGGTTACATTGATCACAGTGGTTCGGTCTGTACCAGTGATTCTCGGTAATAAATCAGATCATAAAAACACAAGTGTTTGTCAGGCTATACACAGATACATGCTGGATAAATGAGAATGTAGTTATGTTAGTGAGTTGCTCGTCTATACTGACATGAAGCTGGACTTTTTAACCCGGTCTTTTGTCATTGTAGACCTGCTAAACGAGTCCAGCGGCTAGAGTTATTGATGTCCTCTCATATTTTCCTCTGTGTTTTGGTGTGCATCTCCTCTCTTTACGCAAGGCCCTTTATTTGCTCGGAGCCGCGGCGGTTAGCGGTCCTCCCGGGAGCCAATTATGTGAAGCGATGAGCCTGGTCTCTGTGAGTCTCGGATCAGGACGCTAACACTGTCTCTAATGTCCAGCATCACAAACAAACGTACAGACCCCAGCGGCTCGTCGTCGTGCGTTTGCTCTGTCCTCTTAGCTGTTCGGTGTGAATGCTGCGTCTACAGAAATCTCAACACTGCCATTTCTAACATTCAAGCTCTTATCAATCAACTCTACACATTTATATGGAGAGAAAACAGGAATTGTTGCAACTTTAGCTGCTGTATATGAGTGAGTTTAATACACACACCATGCCTCTCGTTTATGAGTAAATGATGAAGTATTGAATAATGACTTTTTGAATGGCAAATTTGTCATAAATGAAATCCAGACGGGAGTAATAAGAGTAACGTCATTGGCACTCTTTGTATGGCTGAATTATCATAAAAGCACAATAAGTGTGATTATAATTGAAACGGGGCCTGTGAGTGTGTGCTAGTTAAGAACGGCTGTGCAGATTTATGCTTATAATGTCAAATTAGCCAATTTAGTGTTAATCGTGTTAAATGTAATGCTGTTAAACGTGTTTAATTAATCTGATTTGTTGTAAATACAAAAAAAATCAACCTGCTGTAATAAACCCATGATTTCAGTATTAAATTCAGCCTCAAACAACTGCATGCTGTATCTCTGAAGTGTTTGTAGCACATTTTATATTTATATATATTATTATTATTTGATATTTTAATAAATATATATAATAGTGCTTAACATTTACAAGTATGCACCAGTCGTCAATGTAATTTTTTTTTAAATGTTTTACTTTTTAAATAAATCTAAAATATTATCATCGGATAATTAAAAGTGATGAAATATAGGTGTAGTTTATTTTAATAATTATATTAATATTTTATAAATATGTAAACAATATTATTAATATTTTAAAATAAATAATATGTAACAAATTATATAATGCATATAAATATAAAATATTATAATTGTGTAATTAAAAGTGATGAAATAATTGTAATTTTAAAAATGTATTTTAATAATTGTGATAATTTTGTAAAAATGTAGATAAATATTATGAATATAAAAAAAATATAATTATATAATATAAATAATAAATCTAAAATATTGTTATTGTATAATTAAGTGATAGCTTTGTATAATTTATCTAAATAATTGTTAATATTTATAATTTCATTTAAAAAATAATTAAAAAATATATTTACAAATAAGTATACATTTAAAAAATATATATATATTTGATAATTATTACATATAATTATATTTAAAATGAATAATATACAACAATATTTAAATCATATTTTATTTACGTTAGATATATATTTGTAAATGTATTGAAGTCATATTGGCACGAGACATTAGTAAAAGACATGTTGTTGTCATATTGAGGCCTGGATTGATGTCTGCATCAGTCACTTTGAGTACATTGTTTTATTTGCAGACAGACGTCATCTATACAAACATCCACAGGTTCACAGAGAGGGTAACACTTCATGAAAAAATACAAATTATGACTTTTTTAGGCGCAAACTGTGTAAGTGGCCATCGGGGGGGAAATTATCTGCTAAAAATGCATGATATGATCTCCTAAAAACAGTAATTTCTCCTGGCTGCCAGTGTCTGCCGTGATGTTCACGCAGGGACTGGAATTGGATCGGCTGGGTTTATTAGATATATTTTGTCACAGTGTATGTTCTGCACAGAGATGTAATCACAGCTGCTTGATGATGAGCAAGATGACGCTCTTCATCTCCCTGCTGTTATTCATTCTGTGTCTCTGTTTCTGTTGTTTCTTCAGCTACAGCACGGCGTATCAGTGCATTTACTATCCTCCAGAACAGACGGCCAAGGCCCGTCAGATCCTGCGTGTGGTGTCCCAGCTGCAGCCGCACATCTCTGCGCTGGCCGACCAGCTGCTCCAGACGGCCCAGCGGAGCTCCAGCCAGCGTCTCCGAGACGTCCTCAAGAGCCTGGAGGAGAAGGTGAGACCTGCGAATGCATTCAGTTGACCAGAAGGGACAGGTTTCAAAAGATTTTCATTTCAAATAAATGCTCTTCTTTTGAACTTTATATTCTTCAAGAAGCCTGGAGAAAATGCGACACGGTTTCCACTAAATGTGAAGTGCTGCAACTGCTTTCAACATTGATAATGGTATTTTAATTATGATACTATTTCACAGTATTGCTGTTTATACTAGTGCTGGGTATCGAGTTCAATAGGCACCGACCGAATTGCCTCGATACCATCAAGTAGCGAAAAACTTCTCGTCGTTCGGTACCAAATTTCAATAATCTCATCAACAGATGGATCAGTGTTTGACATCCTCGAGAGCGATTCGAGAGTGTACGGAGCAGTCTGCACACACCTACTTTACACAACGGTTACACTCAGAGATGTGGCTCACGCGTGTGAATGTGTCCCAGCCCTCTTAGATGTAAGGCTATGTTTACACTGGTGTGTTTTTGGTTTAAAGGGGTGGTTGAACTGTTTTTTTTCTAGGCTTGATTGTGTTTTTGGGGTGCAGTCTAACATGTGTTCATGCTTAGTTTGTTTTTTAAATGCATTATTTTTCACTTATTTACTTTTATTCCACACCTCTCTGTCCCTTCTCTGATAAACACCCAATTATTTCCCGGTTTTATGAAGCCCCTCCCTCAGAAATACGAGATGGGCCCTGATTGGTTGGCTGGTCCAGTGTGTTGTGATTGGCTAAACCGCCTCTAGTGCTCGTCTAAATGTCCCGCCCCCTCACCTCAGCGGCATGTGCTCTGATTGTATTGTAAACAATGGCGTCATCTATATTGCTTATCGAATGAGACGCAGAGGATATCAGTGAAGAGGATTGCGCTGAACCTGTGCAAGCACGGCTCTTAATGGTATTTTCTTTGTTGTTGTATAATGCTTTAAGATATGCGGTTTTATCCTAATTAAAGCCTTAATACAGTACGGCAACCGCACACGCGTCCATGTATAGCACTTCTCATAGTTATGTGAAAATAAGTGTATTCAGCTGATGATCTGAAAGAGAGAGAGAGATGCAGAGCAAGAGGACCTGAGGAACATGATTAAGAACCGCTGTTTAAAACATGTGATTTTGAAACTTGTGAATCAGAATTGATTGGTTAGAAGACAGAATTGTGATTCATATATGAATATATTTTCCTCTTCTCTAAAGCAGCACAGCATGGCCTCGCCCCCTTCGTTACGTGTTCCCGGGGGCGGGGTTTATCTGAGTTTATGATGTTTCGGACCCGGGACGGGAGGTAACTCGTTGTAGTCCCTTACCAGTCGTTTTTGTAGGCAATAAACTGCCATAATTTTAAAAGACCGTTTGTATTGAACTTTCAGCGTCGTAACTTTGCAGATATTTTTAAGCTCAAACAGCAACATTACACAATAACTAATGTTTAAAAAGTGAAATCGCAATCAACCACCCCTTTAAAATGAAAACGATCCTCATCATCTTTCACATCATTCCACTGCGTTCCAAGCCAGCTTTCCACTAAAAATAAACAAACAAACAAATAAATATATAATTTTTAAAATAATTATTTAAGGTAATAACTGGACATGAGGTGTAGGTGAGGATCCATGATAGTATTCATATGACTTATCAAAAAAAAAAAAACAATTTTTTTTTCATAAGGCAATTTTAGCCAATGTCCTTGAACATGTTTTTTATTTATTTTGTTTTATTTAGTTTTTAGTTTTTTTTATAATAACTGGACATGAGGTGTAGGTGAGCAGTCATTATGGTATTACGATGACTCATCAAAAAACTTGTAAATCTTTTATTCGAGAGGCAATTTTATCCAATGTCCTTGAATAGCCGAGTCACTCTGGAATTGCATAAAGTTTTAAAGGAAAATTTGAAAGAAAGTATTAATCTTCAAGACGGTGGTTTGGGAGCATAAATGTAAAATGAGGCAGAATAGTGCAGCTGATACTGTTAATAGTTCTGCAAATGTTCATGCTTTAAGGGCAAATATCTCTGCTAATGAAATATGCTACTGTCACACTCCATTGATCCACATGCACAAGCTGCTGCTGAATCACTGAGAGAAACCACGGCTAGTTCACTAACATTGTGTCTGTACCAGACAACAGTACTGGGCTTGTTCTGTGTCAGATGCTAATACCATGATTAACATATCACTGTACTGTATAATACTGTAGCCCTATGACTTAACAATACTATTACCATGGTACCATGACTAAAAACCATTCAAATACATGCTGAATCGGTACCACAGTGAATGCACTGTTTCTGTAGACAACACCAGATTTCACATCAACAAACGCAGCGTGTGCAAGTCACTAACCGCGTCGTCTGTTCACTCAGACCACGGTCTCGGCCTGAAACGGGTCAGTTTAGAAACATGAAGGCTGTTTGACCAACGGCCAGGGGTCTGTCACGCTCCCCTCTGCCAAAGCCAACAGAAGCCACCGGGCCGAGTGTCTGGTTTGGAGGCCTTCGTGTTTCATGTGTGTAATTAATGAATTACATCTGCTGCCGTTAGTGTGCAATCTGTGACAGAGATTGTTTCTGCCACAGCCGAATAGCACCAATCAGCTGCCTTCAGTGTTTAATTCTCTTCACCTCCTTTGATTAGCATGATCACGCTTCTGCTGATTGACATCGCCAGCCCTCCGCGACGGTTTGTGTGAGTGCGTGTTGATGTTGCGTTACCTTTCTGTACAACACTGCAAGCACACCCTCTAGAGCTGGGACTGTTTTTTCTTTTTTTTTAAGCTATCATTTTAAACAAACAGCATTTGTAACTCTGTGTAGTTTTTAAACATTTGAGTTAAAACTGAAAGGGACTTAAGTCACAATTGCTGTTCAGAAAAAATTATCTAAAATCAAACAATCAATTGATCAAGTAAAACAAATAAATAAACATTTATTTATATATTTATTAATTCATTTATCTATTTGTTTATTTTATTAAATAGATAAATATTAACCAAACAGTAAATGTAAATGAATGATGAATGATTTTTGTATTTTATTTTATGTATTTTTATTTTTTAGAACTATAATTTTAACCAAACAGAAGCTATAACTGTTGATTCAGAATCTGTTATCTCACATTAACCAAAAAACTACTTTAAAACAGTTGTATTATTATTATTATTATTATTATTATTATTATTTTAGAGCTATCATGTTGACCAAACAGCAGATTGTTGATTCAAAATCTTTCAGAACATTTATTTAATTATTTATTTATTTATTTTAACAAACAGCAATCTAAAATAAATGTATTTTATTGTATTATTATTTTATTATTTTTCAACTCCTTCAAATGTTTAAACTCTTAATTGTAAGGCATATTTCTCTAAATTAAGATTTAAAATGATATTTAATCATTTTCATTTATATATATATATAAAATAGTAGATAGTAAATTAGTGCAAATAAATGAAAATGAAATGAGTTGGCATGGGGTTGTAATGTTGATTTTCTGGCGGTGAGGGGCAGCAGAGAGAGTATCTGAGGTCTAACCCCTGGATAGATGTTGAAACAGCTGTAAGTGTAGGACGGAGTGTGTTCATGTCTGAGAATGAACGGCTGGATCCCTTTCCTGCTCTCAGGAATGTGTGTTTTGGTATTGAGACCCTGACGCGTGATGAAGCATCACTCACACGCTGACAGTCAGAAATCGTCCCGCAGGAATAGTACCTCTCTGCCAGGAACGCGTGAGGAGAGCGTGTATTCGACCGGGCTTGTTAAAACGCCATTGAGCGTAAAAATAGCTCCTAAAGCTGCATTAATAAATACCAACATTTCAGTCAGGTGGGAATCCAAACAGACGAGACGTGGAGAAGCTCACTGCTGGAATTGTGGGATGTGATTATCATTTCTGAAACATTGAGAATATGTCACGGCAGCGCAAACGCCCCGTCCACTGATATTACAGTGACAGCTTCTGCTCAGTTAACTCTGAAACACAAGGAGACCGAGTACAGCTTACTGTGACGGATGGCAGAGTACACTGAAAAGATAAGTGAGGCATAACTGGGTTGTGAATTTGTTTCTTTTCTATTTTAAAGCACTGCTGCAGTTATTTGCACCCCAGTAGTGCCGCTGGAGTCAGAAAAACTGTCAAATTAATCGTGTTGTGCACCTAATTAAACAATAAATAAATAAATCAAATCAACCATATAATATTAACCAAACAACAATTGTTAAAAAAAAATTATATATATATTTTATAGCTGTCATTAAGCAAAAAGCCACTGTAAAGAAATTAATTTAAAATGTATATTTTATTTTATGTATTTATTTTTTAATTGTGATTTTGATCAAACTGCAGTTTAATGGTTCCAAATATTTTAGAAATATTTATATATTTAGAGAGTTATCATGTTAACAAAACAGCAATTTGTATTATTATTTTCAAAAAAAAATGCTTTATTTATTTCACAAATAGTGCCAATTATGTTTATTTGTCTCATATTGATTTCATTTATAAATAAAGTTGACATTAAAAAGTCATTTCTCAGATCAAGTTTATCGTGATTTATTAATGAGTCTCACGATGAGGTTTTCACTGTGAAATCAGTCTTTCAGGTCGTTCCCATTTATGAGAGTTTCTCAAAACACACACAAATATACATATGTACAAGTATCTATGAATATGAATGAGCTAGTCCTGCTCTTTCTGTTTCTCTTGCAGTCTTTTCAATATTCGCACGGCTCTGTAGATTCATTGAATCATATGTTGTTGTTATTTCAGAAGAACCCGCGTGTCTTTTGTGTCTCTAATTCTTCTCGCTCTTTCTTCTGTGTTTCTATCAACTATGCCATCGCTATCTGCTTATTAGTTTTCTGATGCGTAATCTTCATCACACGCTCTTCTGCTGCGCTGTACTTTAATGACATGTCCTGGCTCTCGTCTCTGTCTGCAGACGGAGCAGTTTGTTCACGCTCTGAAGGATGAGCTGGTGAAGAATGCTCTCCTGGCGCTGCATGCCGCCCGTCCCGGATACGTCAGTAAGAGTCAGAGCTCCGCTCCGTCCAGCCCTGCCCCGGCCGCGGCCGATCTGCACCCCAGCACCGCCCAGGAGCCGCCACACAGCGTCTGCAACAATGTGAACGGCTCCCAGACGCCGCCGAGAGAAAGCCGAGTGTCGCCCGTCTGCACCGACTCCATCCCGCACCACAAAGAGTACGACGAGGAGGAATGGGCAAGTGCTTCCCTTCATGCAAATCATGCATCATTAGGAGAAGCCATGCATTATATTGGATTCTTTCCTGATATCCAATATGCCAATACTATTACTTTGTTACTTTTTATAGAAAGTACTGCATTTTGTTAGTTTTTGTCGCCTGGGCTGGGCTTGCTTATTTATTTTTAATAACAAAAAAAGTAATATTTTTTGACCAAAAGTGAAGTGAATAAGCCTCAGGCTGAAGGCCTCTGAAACTCGGTGTCGGTGAATAAATGAGAACACAAAGTAACTTCCCTATTAAAAAACAAATAGACTAAAATGTATTTGAAATATTGTGATAAGTACACTACAAATACATTTGCATATTTATGTGCTTAATCAAAATAACCTGCAATTGTACTTTTGGTATACTGGTAAACTTAAAGTCTGCTAAACTGGAACAACTAATTGCTTAATGCACTTTAATTGTGAGGAAGCAGTGCTGAAGTCAACTAAAGATACACTGGTGTATATTTGATTGTGTTGAAGTGGCACTTTTACTAGTGTACTTCAGGTACACTTTAAATATCTTGCATTTAAAGACCGATATTATTCAAAGATCACACAATCCTCATCAATAGTGACATTTAAACATTTTTGGTTTAATATTAAGAAGTATGCATTGTGCACAAGTAGTGCTCCCAAACTTAAAATAAATAAATCTGTGACAATCACACAATCATAAGTGATTTCTATGAAGTCTGTCGACTTTCAACAACTAGCATCAACTTCTGGACAAAAGCATTGCAGCCTTTAGTTTTTCAGTCTCTCTGCTACTGAAGCTTATTTCCACCACTGAATCAAAAAAGGTATTTGTGACATTTTATATCATAATTTGGTCTGTTTTCTATTCAATTGTGTGTTTATATGTTTATATCTTGCAATTCTGACTTTATTTCTCAAAAATCAGACTGTTTTTCTCCCAGTTGCAAGTTTATATCTTGCATTTTTGACTTATTTTCTCAGAATTGTGAGCTATAAACACAATATGGGATATAAATATAAACAGATACACAATATAAACTGAATTATGGGATATAATTCTCACAATTGTGAGAAATAAGGTCAAAATGGTAAGATACAAACTCACATTTCATTTTTTTTCTCTCAATTGCATGTTTATCTTGCTATTCAGGCTTTTTGTCTCACAATTGTGAGTTTATATCTTTCAATTCTGACTTAAATCTGCAATTGCCTGTTACAAAGTCAAAATTGTGAAATAAAAACGGAACAACTGTAAGACAAAAAAAGTCAAAATGGCAAGATATAAAATCACATTTGCAAGCCAAAAAGTCTGAATTGTGAAGTAAAAAGTGACAAGTATTTTTATTTTTTGATTCTGTGGCGGAAACGCTTCAGAGAGTCTGACAGCGCTTGAGCTCGGATATGTTTGATAGGATCTTGAGAGGTTCAGTCATGCCACAGAACCAGAGACCAGACAGGGATCAGACTAGCAACCGAGTCAGTGACATCAGCACACTCGGCAACCGCTATTAGCATCTGATAGTGGAAAGCTTTAGCACACAACCTGAAGGATGACCACAAACTCAAATCACATACTAAGAGTGTGTTGTGTTTGTTTAGTCAATGGTGCTGTGAAGCTGTGGTGTCTGCCTCCTGTAATTGCTTTCAAGAGTGTGTGAGTGCTTGCATGCGTGCGTGTGTGTGTGTGTGTGTGTGTGTGTACGTGCGTGCATGCGTGTGTGTGTGTGTGTGTGTGTGTGTGTGCGCGTGCGTGTGTGCGTGTGTGTGTGTGTGTGTGTGCGCGCTGTGTGTGTGCGTGCGGCATGGCGTGTGCATGCGTACGTGCGCATGTGCATGCGCGTATGTGCGTGCGTGTGTGTGTGTGTGTGTGTGCGTATGTGTGTGTGTGTGTGCGTGTGTGTGTGTGTGTCTGTGTGTCATAACCGTGGCTAACAGGACAGGATTAGAGGCCAAGATAAGACAAGCATCTCTAATCAATGGCAAAATAACCTCGAGCGCCGCTCACATGAGGGAAGGAGAAGCCATGCTTGACGTTTGCTCTACATTAAGATGATGAATTTTCCCAATATTCATAGCAGAAGGATGTTGTCATTTTTCCTGTCAGAATGTTTTATGTTCATGTCGGGTTTTTTTTACTGTCAGCCAATACAAGTGCTGCTTTTATCAATTTGCATAAATGTCATAGGAGTAACCAGTAAGTGCTTAATTAAATATTATGTGAAGTCGTTTTATTGTCTGTCTCTCCATAAAAGGTACAATAAAATAGAAAGAGCAAACCAGACTCTCTTTCGAAGATATTTTACTTTTAAAGTCTCAAACATGCTCGTTTGTTTTCCTCCTGCTTTGGCTTTAAATGTAATCAGGCCCGTAGCCAGCTATGAGGTCAAGACCTCGATAAATCTCTCATGTTCAACAATAATATGTGTTCTCTGGGAATGACTAATTCACTGTTAAACTCTTCATCTGAATGTCTGCATGACATGTATAATTCAGTTTGTTTGCAAGAATGTTTAGTGTCCGTGGTATGAAAGGGATCGCTGCGAGACGCTGCCGGTGTCGTGCCGAAAATTGATCGTCTGCCGAAAACTGATTGACGTCTGTAATCGTTTTTTTGGCAACTGCATTTTATGGGTTTTATTGGCCATTTACAGTAAAGGTAATTCAACATGTAAAACGAACTGCATGAGCTATAATCAGTCAAATATAACCCTCATGAATGCAATCAAGTCTCATGCAGTACTCTTTACCTGTTGAAATACCTAAATGCAGTTTTACACCTGCCAAAAAGTGATTACAGACTCTACTTGTTGAGTGAACTGTTCGTTCTGCCTCAAATGACTTGATTTCATTTATGGTTGTTATATTTGATAGATTATAGCTCATTCAGTACTTTTATCCTGAAAGTGATTTGAGGCAGAAACATCAGTTCACTCAATAAGTAGAGTCTGTAATCACTGTAATCACACCCGAGTTAATTACCTTGCATCCCAATGTGCATACTATCCACCCTCTGCCCTAAATAGTGTTGAAAATTACTAATATCACATAGAATTTAGGATGTATGTACATTGGGACGCAGACTGAGTCTTCTTGAGAGAGTTGCAGGCTTGTTGCCAGATCTTATTTGCAAAAGATTTTAAATAATTATTATTTTTTTTTTTAATAGCAGTATCTGGCAACGCTGCATCGCCTGACAGTAATCAAAAAGCCCATGAACAGGTCATTGCTGACAGGATCGCACATTCGGTCAGAAACGTTATCAACGCTGTCTAAACAGTAGCATTTGACACTAGAACACAGATCTGTAGAAGATTCTGTTCCAGAATGAAATGAAAGACGCAAACACTAGCCATGTGTAAGTCTTCGCTTTGTCATTCAGTAGTTAACAGTAATATGTATTGTTGCATGAATAATAAACAGCTGATAAAAGTATCCTCTCCTAATTATTGTAAAGTTTTAACACATTTTGATATCATCACTTCAAAACAGAGAAAACATATTTCACACTTCTTTTAAAGCATTTATAGTGTATATATTCAGTTGTATTTGTAGAGGTTATTATTGCACAATTCTACAATTCCTTAGAATGTGTGTGTGTGTGTGTGTGTGTGTGTGTGTGTGTGTGTGTGTGTGTGTGTGTGTGTGTGTGTGTGTGTGTGTGTGTGTGTGTGTGTGTGTGTGTGTGTGTGTGTGCGTGTGTGTGTGTGTGTGTGTGCATGCGCACACGCAGCTTCTGCAGTGGTTTTAATGAGATCAGGAGCTGTATTACAGAAACATCCTGACTTAGTAACCATGCTGAATTTCAATTAGGCACTATATACATTCTGTTGAACTTCTGTTGTCTAGATTTTAATTTAAGTTTTAAGATAGGAAGTTTCTGTAATTAGGCCCCAGAAGCCAAAAACTGGCGGACGGAAATATGTCATCTTTTGGCTGTTGAAGAAGCTTCCTGTGGCTCAGTGGTAGAGCATTGCATTAGTAGCGCAAAGGGTCATGGGTTCAATTCCCAGAGAACACATACTAGTCGAGCAGAGCTTCAGAAACTAAAATAAATCAAATAAGCTTTCGAAGCTAATCTGTTAAATATAAAGAAATGTACAGACAGACAGACAGAGAAATAGATATCACTGTACAAATACATCTAAAAAAAAATATATATCAAGAAAAAGGTAAAAAAAAATGTCACTCATTTCAGAAAGTTAAACCATATCTTTCATTGATTAATTATACATAGAGTGAAATATTTCAAGTCTTTATTTCTTGAGATTTTGATGATTATGGCTTACAGATAATGAAAACCCCAAATTCAGTGTCTCAGAAAATTAGAATATTACGTAAGATCAATAAAAAATAGGATGTCAGGCTTCTGAAAGTATGTTCATTTCTATTCACTCAATACTTGGTTGGGCCTCCTTTTGCATGAATTACTGCATCAATGCGGCGCGGCACGGAGTCAATCAGTCTGTGGCACTGCTCAGGTGTAATGAAGCCCAGGTTGCTTTGATAGCGGCCTTCAGGTCATCTGCATTGTTGGGTCTGGTGTCTCTCATCTTCCTCTTGACAATACTCCAGAGATTCTCTATGAGGTTCGGATCAGGCGAGTTTGCTGGTCAATCAAGCACAGTAACACATGGTCATTGAACCAGCTTTTGGTACCTTTGGCGGCGTGGGCAGGTGCCAAGTCCTGCTGGAAAATGAAATCAGCATCTCCATAAAGCTTGTCAGCAGAAGAAAGCATGAAGTGCTCTAAAATGTCCTGGTAGATGTCTGCGTTGACTGTGGACTTCAGAAAACACAGTGGACCAACACCAGCAGATGCCCTGGCAGCCCAAATCATCACTGACTGTGGAAACTTCACACTGGACTTCAAACAACATGGACTCTGTGTCTCTCCTCTCTTCCTCCAGACTCTGGGACCTTGATTTACAAATTAAATGCGAAATTTACTTTAATCTGAAAAGAGGACTTTGGTCCACTGAGCAACAGTCCAGTTCTGTTTCTCCTTAGCCCAGGTAAGATGCTTCTGATGATGTTTCAGGTTCAGAAGTGGCTTGGTAGCTCTTTTCCTGAAGATGTCTGAGCGTGGTGACTCTTGATGCACTGACTCCAGCTTCAGTTCACTCCTTGTGAAGCTCTCCCAAGTGTTTGAATCGGCTTTGCTTGACAGTATTCTCAAGCTTGTGGTCATCCCTGTTGCTTGTGCACATTTTCCTACCCGATTTCTTCCTTCTAGTCAACTTTGCATTTAATATGCTTTGATACAGCACTCCTTGAACAGCCCCCCCTTTCAGTAATGACCCTCTGTGACTTACAATGATCATCTTCTGGACCATTGCCAAGTCAGCAGTGCTCCCCATTATTGTGCTTTCAAAGAACAACAGATACCCACAATTTATACTGTATGGATGGTCATTTATTGAAACTCAAATGTAAATATTCTAATATTTTGATATACTGATTTTTGACTTTCATTAGCTGTAAGCTCTAATCATCACATTTAAAATAAAATAAAAACTTTGAAGTGTTTTACTTTACATGTAATGAATATAAAATATATGAAAGTTTCACTTTTTGAAATAAGTTACAAGAAAAAAAAATACTTTTTCACCATATTCTAATTGTTTAGATGTACCTGTATAGGCAAGGCAAGTTTATTTATATAGCACATTTCATACACAGTGGTAATTCAATGTGCTTTACATAAAAGGAAGTGAAATGGACATTAATGAGAGAGAGAGAGAGACAGATAGACAGACAGACAGAATACAAAATATAAAATTCTCTCAATATTGATCACACCTCGGTTCAGTTAGCGCATAAAGTCATATTTACATGTCAGGTATCTGCGATGTAAGTGTCGGTCTGTTAACGCTTGCTCTGACTCTTCTAGGACAGGGTCTGGGCCAGTGTGGCGAAGAGATTGAACTGCGTCATCGCCCTGGTGGATAAACTACAGGAGCAAGACAACAACAACCAGGAGTCAGTGCCCAGCCACACGCTGGCAGACGTCATCACCTCACACAGTCCCGGTACGACAAACTACACTCAAATGATCAATCACCACTCCAGAACCAGCAAATACTTCAATGCTAAAATAATTCATCAAATATGCCAAACGGCTGCTTGAATGATCAATTCACTGCCTAAAGGTGATTTCATTTCCTTCTATGGTGAAGCATAGACTATGAAAAATGGAAAAACATAATTTCATTGTCATGCATTTGACTGATTTAATTATGCCATTGCCCTGAATTAATTACAAAGAAAATTATATTTTTGTTACACTTAACGCTCTCCATTATGAGGATTTGAAATTGCATTTGATTTATTATTTAAATTTTGGGTAACACTTTATTTGAATCCTTTATATACAATGCATTAATTATGCCTTGTAATACACCTTACAATGCATTGTGGGATGCCATTAATAATGGTAACCAGAGTTATCATGCATTTTAATGTATTCATTGCTACACCTTTAAAAAATAAATGCATTAAAACACATGACAAACAATAGGTTTTAGATGTATCAAGTGAATCAAAAATTTAATAATGCATTTTAATTTTATAAAAATTATATTTCATGTGTTGCCAACTTCATGCATCCTAGAAAAGCTTCTAATGGCAAATGTTCCACTTCATGTGAGAATTCTTCACTGGTTGTACTTTTTTTCGCGCTGTAATAACAACCCATGGCATTTTTTTAGTACTTGTCAGATCTGTCAGTTGAGAGATGAATATTAGCAGCATCCACAGATCTTCTGTCAGACAGGAATAGATAAAGGGAACTTCTGACACTCAGTGCTATTAAAGTGAAAAACTGTGCAGCTGATGACAAGCAGTGCAAGAGTACCAAACCTTCGAGATCTTAATGCAGCCAATGCTGCCACCACTTGGACATGATCTGAATCTACATGTTGAGGTTCTGCCTGTTGCAATCTACAATATAATGAATTTACTGAAGGGCAATTATGCTTTTTTATGCTGAGATCATTTTACACTTCATTTCTGACAGTCCTATTTTAAATATCACATTTTACATAAAAGTTAGAATTCAAAGCAAACAGGCTAAACCTTCATGTCATGTTAAAGCAATGGGTTATTAATTATAAATGATTGATTTCAGAAATATTATGTTTTTTTCATAATACATTTTTTATTGCAGCAGTTTCATAGTTTAAATGTAGCAAAAGTACTAAATCGTTTGTTAACAAGAATGCAAATGTGTGCTAATATTTTCTCCTCACACAAGATTGCATCTTTGCACGGTCATTGTCAACAGTTTTTACATTTTGTGTGACAACGTCAACGTTATATGCAATGTATTCATTGTATAAAATGTTATTGTGTCAGTGCACATACTTGACATAGCACATGAAATCAGCCGTCATTCAAAGGCATGATGAAATGATGTCGGACTGGTTTTTAGGTTGTCATACACATAAAAAGTAAGGAATTTAATAAAGACAGCTATTCCGATCATCATTGGCACCTGGCACCCTAGGTGGGAACCAAACTATTGAACATGACTCTTTCAAGGATTGTTCTTGTGAAATTAGGTCATTGAAAAAGCCACTCAATGCTAAACGAGGATAATACTGCCAAAGACCTGATGACTAATGCTAATTAAATTCAAACGCAGGGCTTGTTGCAAAACCGCTGCGCATGAAAGGAGTAAGGAAGATCTAGTTCGTAGATTAAAGGTGCAAGTTCTTTTCTCGTGCACTTTTTTTCTAAAACAACAAATGTTTTATAGCATATCACAGAGCTGAATGACAATTTTGCAAGAATAACAAGCTAGTGCATGTGAAATTTCAACAGGGCAGCTGTGTTTGACAGTTAGAATTAATTTTTATGCAGAAAATGGAAGGTGCCTGAACATGTTTTAGTGTGATTTATTAAAGTTACACATATAATATACATTTATATATATAATGGATAAATTATATTTTCTGTAAATTCAATATATTATAAATAAATGATTAAATTAATTCAACTGGTTTGTTTAAAGACTCTCATTAATTCTGGAATGAAGTGGCTGCTTTTATAATGAATTATTGAATAATTTGTTCATGAACATTAACTCATTCAGCAACAAACTAAGTGACTGTTTTAAAGAGAGTCACTTAATTATTTGTTTGAGTTGGAATCAACGTTCAACTGATTCATCCAAAAACGTTGATTCAGTCAGAAATGAAGCAAGGGACTGATTCATGAGTGAGTTGTTGTATCATTTTTCAACCAATTTGTTTAAAAAAATGAATTTTGGTATGAAGTGGCTGTCTTTAAGCGTGATTCAAAAGCACTGATTCAGGCTGCGTCCGAAAGCTCTTAAATGCTGCCTCGGAGGCAAATGTCCAAGGCATCAAGGCACGTCCGAATCCTAATCCTGTTTCACTTCCTGTCTCCAGAGGTACCTTCTTCTGATCGAATTTTGAAGGCAGCATAGATGTATCCTTCGCCACTTTTGATATCCCACAATCCTGTGCGTTCCATTGCATGACGGTTGAGCTAAAAAATAAAGACGGCGTCTCGCTTGTATATTTCTGACAAATTTTTTGCACTTTTTATTATATTTCTAGTGAGAAATCAGTATTATAGTAATTAAACATTCGTTTAGTTATCACCAAAACTCATTCTATTTTGTTGTAGATCATTAAACATTACACTGCCTCAGAAGCAAAATCAGTTTTGTGAGGTGCCTTCGTGCAAAAACGCTGCCTGCAAGTCATTGCCTCACAAGTCGTCTGCTTAGGCTTTCGGACGCAGCCTCAGTCAGGAATGAGACAAGTGGTTCCTGTGATGAGTGAGTCATTGTATCATTTTGTCTCAGCGTGTCTAGCTGACATTTCTAGCTGGATGAAGGACCATCACCTTCAACTCAACCTAAGACAGAACTGCTTGTGGTTTCATCAAACCCATCGTTTCATCACAATTTCACCTTTCAATTAGACTCATCAACCATAGCTCCTTCAAAAACAGCCAGAAACCTTGGAGTTGTGATTGATGATAAGCTCAATTTCACAGACCACATTACTAAAACAGCCCGGTCCTGTAGATTTGTGTTAATATTATTGTGTTAATATAATATTAATAAGATCAGGCCCTTTCTCTCGGAGCATGCAACACAACTCCTTCAGGCTCTTGTTCTGTCCAGACTTGACTATTGCGATGCTCTCTTGGCAGGTCTTCCAGCCAGTTCCATCAAACCTCTACAATTAATCCAAAACGCTGCTGCAAGATTCATCTTTAATGAGCCGAAAAGAACACACGTCACATCTCTGTTCATCAATCTGCACTGGCTGCCAATAGCTGCTCAATGCATTAAATTCAAGGCATTAATGTTTGCCTACAGAACCACCTCTGGCTCTGCACCCCTTTACCTAAATTCATTACTTCAGACTTGTGTGCCCTCTAGAAGCTTGCGTTCTGCAAGTGAACGACGCATTACTGTACCATCCCAAAGAGACACAAAATCACTTTCACAGACTTTTACATTAACTGTTCCCATCTGGTGACCTGCCCAACTCAATCCCAGCAGCGGAGTCCTTACCCATCTTCAAGAAACGGCTAAAAACACATCTCTTCATCTTTATTTGACCCTCTAACTCTAGCACTCTCTATTCTAATTCTATTTTATCTAATCTGTTTATTTATAAAAACACACACACATTTGACCCTCTATCAATTGCATATTTATTCTCTAACTGCTAGCTTTTCTTGTTAAACTAACACAAAATTTCTCATCTCTATATTCTATATACTCGTTTTCTTCCTACGTGTACTGCGTTAGGCTAACCAGGACTTGTTATAGCACTTGCATGTTGTTGCTCTTTTGTTGGTTTTGATTGCTTCTATAATGTCCTCATTTGTAAGTTGCTTTGGATAAAAGCGTCTGCTAAATGATTAATAAATAAATACATTTGTTCAACCGATGCATTCACAAACATTAACTCATTCAGCAGCAAATTAAGTGACTGTCTTTAAAAGGGGAATTGTTCGCTCAACCGATTAATTAAGAGATGTTGATTTAGTCAGGAACAAAGCAAGTGACTGTGTTCATGAATTAGTAATTGAATTGTTTGTTAATCCAACTTTTTCTAAATATACATTTGTTCAAGTACAAAGCATGTGACTGTCTTTACGAGTGAGTCATTAAATGTTTTATCTGTTCAAAAACACTGATTCATTAAAGTGCCCCTATTATGGGCAATGAACGGTTCATATTTTAGTTTTGGGAGTCCCCGACAACAGGTTAACATGCATGCAAGGTCAAAAAACACTTTCATTGTCTTAAATATGCATTTATTTTTTGCCTTGTTCAACATCTCAGACACCACTACTGTGTATTGCGTGGAGACTTTTATTTGGAGCTACTTTCGTCGATGCCGCAAAAACTTTGATGTTTATATATATTCCAGACCATGTTTAGACAAGGAAGCCAAGACTTCGTCCCCAGTGCCCCAAAGATCATATCCGCTAACTGTGGTCTAAATCTGTCTCCGGGCCTTTGGGTCTTTGAAAAGAGTTGTAGTTGTCTTAGTCTGTAATTTAGATAACAACTCGATCCGTGCATGCCTCCAGCATTAAACACAGCTTATTCTAAAGCTTGATCTGCTTTCTTCTCAGAGCACTTTAATTGCATTGTAATCTTACCTGCTGTATACGTGTCGGAGAGAGCTGTATGGTTTTTAATTCCTGCATACAGCACTCATAAACAAACTCTGCCATTCTTGTAATAGTAGATTATAAAACTAATGTAGTCATGCATGCATAAATAAACAGGCGTACTAACTGTCATTAAAAGAAAAGCGAGTCAGATTAGATAAATGTCAGCACGGACCCTGTTGTGACATGCCATTGTCCTCAAAAAACATTAACAAAAGTGCACAAATAATAAAGAAATGACTACTACATTCATTTCAGGTTCACTGATTGCTAATTATTTGACAATGCTGTCATAACCAAAACTTCATTTTCCATATTATGGTTCTAATACTTGGGTTGAACTTTTCTGGAAGAGTGTTGCAAATATAACTTAACCACTGATTTCTAGTTGTGTCCTCTTGTGGAAGCCCAAACAAAGTAGTTTCGCTTACACAATGAAACACGGCGTCTCCAGGCCATGACAACAATACTACAGCGATATTAAATAGTTTTATTGGACTCCAGGTAGGTCATTTAGGCTTGGACTGAAGTGCTGGAAATGTGAGAGCTGATGCATGCTCTGTGGTCCTGAATACATGTTAGAATGCTGTTTTCCGTTCTCTCCATGTATTTATGTGCTTGGAGATCCGTCTCTTTTAAGCCCTGAAGTAGAGACTGCTGAAGAGATTCAAGTAAGTATTATGATTGGGAGACTAATTATTATGAAAGGTTGGCAGTCACCAAGCTCGCCATCTTTTCAAGAATGGGCTGCAGAACTGGGGAAAGTTGCAGCATATGAAGAAATGGCATATAGACTACTTGAACAAAATGAGGTGTATAAGAGAAAAATATTTGGCGTTTATTGAAGGTACAACATAATGACCTGTTGGTGAGACGCAATATAAGAGTGGTAATGTTTATGGTGATTCATTTTTTTATTTTGGTTTTTGGAATTATTTCTTATTGCCGTATGTTAGCAATCTTCATTATAAATAACTGACACAGGTTGGGATGGGGAATGGAGGAGGGGTTTGTTAAAATGTACATCTGTAAAATTGAAAATATTTTGTGATTCTGAAAAAATAAAATAAAAATTGTGAATCGTTAAAAAAAAGATAATCTCTTTGGGTTTGAGACTTTAGTCTTTGCAACTTTAGGGATCTTATCTATACACAATCAGCGTGTAACAAGATAAGGGAAACCTTGAAATCACATTATATGACCCCTTTAACTGTGCAGAAGTATTGCTGAAGTCCAACTAAAGATATAATGAAGTATATTTGATTAAGTAAACTTCAGGTACACTTTCAATATCTTGCATTTAAAGACTGATATTATACAGAGATCATGCAATCCTTATTAATAGTCGTTTTAAAACAAATTTGAGGCTTAATATTAAGACATGCGCATTGTGAACAAGTAGTGCTCCAATTAAAGTTTAATTATCATTTCTATATCACTAATTCTCCAGCGATGTGTCATTAAATATGTTAATAGATTTAAAATATACTTAGTATGAAATAAATGTATTTTAAATAAATTATTGCATAGGTTTTTACTGATAATTATAAAAACAATCGAAGGTTTAAATAAAACTATTCAATTTTTACACTATTTTACTTTTAAAAAAACACAATTTCAGTCCTTTTTAATTAATTGTGATGTTTACTGCAAATTGTTTCTATACTTTTTTTGCATTGATTATATTATTACTTTTTTTCTGATTATTATTATTAAAGTCCCCATGAAATTAAAATGTAAGATTTTGGCTTTTAGTGTGAATCGTAGCCTTAACGTTATCTATAAGCTAGTGTGCTCAAAAACAATGACAAAATTCATATTTAGTAGTAATATCTTCATTTGTCCCTTCACCGGGCAATTTATACAGCATCAACTTCACAAATATATCGTGACAAAACTGCTAGAATAAAAAAACATCACAATATATACGACCACAACAACAAAACCCAGGCACTAACAGTGCACCATTTTTCATATTTTAAAATAATGTTACAATTCACAGTGCACCTTTATCTTTATGTTTCAAATAATTGTTTAATAATTGTTCAAATAATAATCCTCTGCATCTGGGATCTGCTTTTAACATTTAGTCCATAAAACCAACAAATCATAGCAAAAGTCAAAACAGTTTCAATAAAAGATCTATAAAACATTATCAAAATCACATCAAAGAACTTAAGCTTCCTCAAGAAATATAACCGTTTTTTGATACAACAAGATTTATGTTTTCCACCCAACTTAGCTTATCCTTCAAATACTTGTATGAATTGACCTTCTCAACTCCTCTACCTGCGATAACAACTTTAGATTGGATATCAGCAGAGTTATAAAATGATATCGTCATGTCTATAGTCTTTGTAAATGAGAACACCAAGACTGGGCCCGTGCTCTGTATCACCCTGTTTTAACAGGCTTATCATCGGCATATTTAATAATGTGTCTGCCTGGATATTGACTTCTGCACCTATCCGTATATAAAATAAATAAAAGAGGTGAAAGAATGCAACCCACTGAGGAACAAAGCTCCCGGGAATATTCTCCATTTACACTTTTCTGGTCAGAAAATCTCAAATCATGCCACCAAGCCCTTAGGAGCATCAAATTCAGACGGCAAGCGTTCAGCTAAAAGAAGCGGTTGAGTAGTGTTAAATGCAGAATCTATAGATAATAAACAAGCATGATTCTTACAAGTATCCACGTGTTTATATGAACAGGAGCACAAAACCAGTCAGTTTTTTTTGCACATCTTATTGTTTTGCACATCTTATTGTTTTTTGCACATCTTATTGTTTTGCACATCTTATTGTTTTTTGCACATCTTATTGTTTTGCACATCTTATTGTTTTTTGCACATCTTATTGCTTTGCACATTTATTGTTTTTGCATCTTATTGTTTTGCACATCTTATTGTTTTGCACATCTTATTGTTTTTGCACATCTTATTGTTTTTTGCACATCTTATTGTTTTTTGCACATCTTATTGTTTTGCACATCTTATTGTTTTGCACATCTTATTGTTTTGCACATCTTATTGTTTTTTGCACATCTTATTGTTTTGCACATCTTATTGTTTTGCACATCTTATTGTTTTGCACATCTTATTGTTTTGCACATCTTATTGTTTTTTTTGCACATCTTATTGTTTTTTTTGCACATCTTATCGTTTTGCACATCTTATCGTTTTGCACATCTTATCGTTTTGCACATCTTATCGTTTTGCACATCTTATTGTTACTTATTACATACAGTGCTGCTTGAAAATTTGAATTTTCTATATTTGTGCATAAATGTGACCCAAAACATCATCAGCTTTTCATACAAGTCCTGAAAGAACCGAATCAAACAAGTAAGAGACAATTTTTCTCTTTTCTCATACTTTTATTTATTGAGAAAAATGATCCAGTGTTACAGATGTGCGTTGCAAAAGTATGTGAATTGTTTCAGCACCTGGTTTGCTGCAGTAACTGAAGGAGAAGTTTCTTGTAAAAGCTGTTCTGCACAATAACATGTAGCAGTTTTAGCCCATTCCTCAGTGCAGAACCACTTAAACCCTGTGATGTTGGTGGGTTTCCTCCTATGAGCTGCTTGCTTAGGTCCTTTCACAACATTTTAATTGGATCAAGATTTGACTCCAAAACATTAACTCTGTTCTTCTATAACCATTCTCTGGTTGTGGTCTTACTGCATGACCCACTTTCTCTTGAGACTCCGTTCTTAAACAGATGTCCTGATGCTTTCCTTTAGAATAACTCAGAATTCATTGTTCCATCGATGATGTCAGGCTGTCCTGGCCAAGATGCAGCGAAGCAGGCCCAAGCCATGATACTGCCACCACCATGTTGCACAGATGGGATACGATTCAGCGTGTTCTTTTCTCCCAACATAATAGCTTCTCATTTAAACCAATACGTTATATTTTGGTTTCATCCATGCAGTCAAATCTACTTTTCGAGAAAAACGTGCACATTTGATATGAAATGCCTGACAAAGAAACAAAGCCCTAATGTTAATATAATGAACTACACTGTAAAAAGACAGAGTAAAAATAATACCCTGTATTTCCAAAGCATTTGTTTTTGATCTTTGTTGTTACCACTGGGGCTACTCATTGACACAATTTGTCTGAGCTGCTTGCTTGGGTCCTTTCACAACATTTTAATTGGATCAAGATTTGACTCCAAAACATTAACTCTGTTCTTCTTTAACCATTCTCTGGTTGAATGACGTGTGTGCTTTGGGTTGAGGTCTTACTGCATGACCCACTTTCTCTTGAGACTCTGTTCTTAAACAGATGTCCTGATGCTTTCCTTTAGAATAACTCAGAATTCATTGTTGCATCAATGATGTCAGGCTGTCCTGGCCAAGATGCAGCGAAGCAGGCCCAAGCCATGATACTGCCACCACCATGTTGCACAGATGGGATACGATTCAGTGTGTTCTTTTCTCCCAACATAATAGCTTCTCATTTAAACCAATACGTTATATTTTGGTTTCATCCATCCAGTAAACCTTTCTTTAATAGTCCTGTGGCTCGTCCACATGATCTTTAGCAAGCAATTTTATTTTTGGAGAACAGTGTCTTTCTTCCATGCACACCATGGCTGCTCAGTGTTTTCTGCATGGTGGGTTCATGAACATTAGCCAATGTAAGAAAGGCCTTTAGTTGCTTAGAAGTTACCCTGGGAACATTTGCAGCCT
>CM050416.1:33752545-33855045 GCA_027564155.1 Gymnocypris eckloni scoliostomus
AACTGCTCGACACCCTCGGCCAGAATGTAGTAACCAAGAAGAGAAAGAACGTGGAGATCCTGTGGCTTGCGGGAATGGTGAGGCTGAGTTTGAGTTCATGGAGTCTGTGCAGGAAGTGTGTGCGATTTGTTTCGTAACCTCACATTTGTGAAACATTAAGTTGCTGAACGAGCATTCAAAACAATCTTACTTTCAGGAAATCAAAGAGATTATAATCTTACACATCATGAGTTTCAAAGAGTAATTACTGGCTAGGTAAATGTGGCCAGGATATACACAACCATTGAAATGTTCCCACATGTCTCCTCAGATCTGTCGACGGATGAATGGTATCCGCTTCACCAGCTGTAAAAGTGCCAAAGACAGGACATCTATGTCAGTGACGCTGGAGCAGTGCTCTCTGCTGAGGGACGAGCACCAGCTCAATAAAGATTACTTTGTGCGAGCGCTGGACTGCATGCGGAGGTAAGCGCCAGCCATTTCTGCACAGATCTGTCCTCCTCATGTGCATGCATTTTAGAAATAGTTCACCCTGAAATGACAATATGCTGAAACTTTACTCGCACTCAGGTCATGCAAGATGTTGATGAGTTTGTTTCTTCATCAGATTTGGAGAAATGTAGCATTGCATCACTTGCTCACCAATGGCTCCTCTGTGGTGAATGGGTGCCGTCAGAATGAGTCCAAACAGCTGATAAAAACATTGCAATAATCCACACCACTCCAGTCCAACAATGTCTTGTGAAAAGCTGCATGATGTACAATGTTTTTCATTTCAAGCAATTGTTTCCAGCTGAAATGATCCTGTGTGGGTCAGTGTTAGAGCATTGCGTCAGCAGCGCAAAAGGTTGTGGGTTCGATTCCCAGGGAACAAACATACTGATTAAAAATGTATAACCTGAATGCAATTGTAAGTCGCTTTGGATAAAAGCGTCTGCTAAATGCATGAATGTAAATGCAAGTACTCTGTCCATAATATTGGTTGCTTCAGTGAAAAAGTAATCTTGTCTGAATCAGCAGAAATAAATATGCACAGATCAAACACTGTTTACAAGCAAAAAGAGTCCAAAACAGCTTCAAACAAATCTGTTGGTGGATTTTGATGGGAGAGGACAAAGGGACGTGAACTTTATTACACAAGGAAGCGTTACAATGGACTCGTATTTTACCCAGATGCCATGTTTTAAAGTTACAATCCCAAACACGCAGCTTTGCACTTCACACAACATTAATTGATGGACTGGACTGAAGTGGTGTGTGTATTATTGTGATGTTTTTATCAGCTGTTCTGACTCTCATTCTGACGGCACCCATTCACTGCAGAGCATCCATTGCTGAGCAAGTGACGTAACGCTACATTTCTCAAAATCTGATCTGATGCAGAAACAAACTAGATCTTGTATGACCTTAGGATAAGAAGGTTTTCAGCACATCTTCATTTTTGCATGAACTATTCCTTTACGCTTAACGTTAGACTTGACATTTAACATCTAATGCTGATAATAAAGCCTGTCTTGGATGTTAACCCAATACCAGTACACCTGATTGTGTTGTGCACAAAACATTCACACATGATTCATTAAAATAACATTGTATGTTTGTTCTGAAACACAGCCCTCACCCTTTGGTTGAAATCAAGCCAGTGTAAACTGAAGATTAACTGATAGGATAAAATATGTGAAACATTCCTTCCTGTCCAATCTGAATACATGCACATAGACAGACAACAAGGCTTTATAAGAAGTCATGTGGAGCAGCTGGAAACGTTCACTCTCGGCTGCACATATTTACGGCCCACACTGCAGACATTGTATGAAAATTTAATAAAACGTTTATTTTCAAAAGGATTTAATTATACACGTTACACACATACTCTAGGTATTGTTCTCAAACAAAGGCTCTGTTTCGAAGCGTTATAATCAGTGTACACAGAACTGTTCCAAACTACTCCCACTGTAATTAATACTGCCTAATGAGATCCTTTCACTCAGCCTTGATGTTTCGTTTAAAGAGATTGTGCCATGTTTAAAGAGAATGCAATATCAGAATGCAGTGCAACAAGCACAATTAAAAAATTGTCATATGTTCTTAATTTAAAATGTAATTAGTTTAATACTGATTTTAACGGAATTAGATGCATTATTTGTGCATGCTGTTTGTTAAAAGATAAAGGTTATACCCTGAATGCACTGCAGCACTATCAATACAAATATCTTTAGAATATTCCTAATTATAAATGCAATTAATTCATTTGTGATTTAAAAAAATTATGCTTAAAATCAGCACAGTATTTTAAACGATATTTGTATATGCCTTGTGTTTAAAGACAATGCAATACCAGAATGCATTGCAACAAGCTAAAACAAATCTGAAAAACATTACAAATGTAATCCGTTCAATATTTAACCATTTTGAAAAAATTCTAAAAAGCACAGTATTTCACAAAACAGAATTGTATAGCCCTTCTGTTTAATGAAAAGACAATCCCAGAATGCATTGCAGCATTTCAGCGTGCTGAAACAAAACCGTATCTGTGAAATAGTCTTAGTCATAAATGCAATTCATTCAATTCTATAAAAAGTTGCATAATAATAGCTCAGTATTGTGTGTGTGTGCGTGCGTGCGTGCGTGCGTGTGTGTGTGTGTGTGTGCGTGCATGTGTGTGTGTCTGTAGTGCCAGAATCCCCTACAACAAGCTCAAAAAAAAAAAAAAAAATCAGTGAAATGATCTTATTGAAAAAGTTTTTTTTTTAATATTGCTAAAATTGCTCAGTATTTAACCCAATATTTGTGCATGCTGTATATTCTGATCACTTATCAACACTAAAGTCCATTGGAATAGATTGAGTCAAATCTCCCTTGTATTTACATATCTGCATACTTATGTTTCAGTCCTAATTTGTTTCGAACAGAGCTGAACAGAAAGCCACCACAAAACACCAAGAAATGATTTGAGCTTGGAGGATTAGACTAATCTCATTCATTAGCTTTACTTTTCAAACATGTACGTTCCTCCATCTGCTGCTTCACTCGGTGGCAAAACATGATTCATTTGCTAAATGTCTTGACGCGTGTGCTAAGACTCAACACTGCATCAGGATAAATGTGCTCAAGCGGTGATTAAGTCATCATGCTGTGATTTGCATATCCTGCCACCATGTAAACAAACTGACTCAACCAAACAGCATTGTGTCTCAAGGTTTGTTTGTCTCAATAAAATATCTATTTTAGCCAAATCAGCTCTCCTTTAAGGTAACACTTGAAATTGTGAACAGATACTTTCTCATTGCTGTTGTCTTCATTTTCGAATATTTAAAATATTATAATGAGGCATAAACGTACTTTTCAGTGAAAATAAGCACAATGCTTTGCGTCAGCACAAAGCCGTCAGATCATGTCGAATGTGAAGCGCCTATGTAACCCCCCCCCAACACGGGTCCGCACCAACTCACCGAGCGGGTCGCAAACCCGGGACTCCGGCGCGGGAGGCGGGCGCTCTAACAAGGAACGCCAAAGGCTACAGCCTCTAGCGTCAGTCACTAGAGCGCCTCTTTTGAGGCCAGGGGAGTGAGGTTTACACATAGCCCTTACTGGCATACATCCGTTACACTCACCCCCCTAAACCTCACTCCCGTCCGGGTCACGGCACCAATGTAACCCTCCCGACACGGGTCCGCACCAACTCACCGAGCGGGTCTCGAACCCGGGACTCCGGCGCGGGAGGCGGGCGCTCTAACAAGGCGTCAGTCGCTAGAGCGCCTCTTTTGAGGCCAGGGGAGTGAGGTTTACACACAGGCCTTACTGGCATACATCCGTTACACCTACACTGATAGGCGATTCTCTAATTAGTAGTGTTGGGTGTTGTTGCCCTGAAGGCTTCGAGTTTGTTTGTTTTACAGTGGCAGATGAGAAGCCTGTTGACTTCATGTAGCAGAACCGGTCTGTGGAAATTGTTCAGAGCCAATATAGGAGGTTAATCTGACACGTGCTGATGGATGCATGCCAAGCTGTGTGACTTTCACTCAGCTGTATGGATTTACTGTGACATTCAGTAAATCTGAGTAAATCTGAGACAAAAAACTAAACTGTTCATCCCTTTTCAAAAGAATACCAGTGTTTGTTACTCTTGAAGGTGCAGGTCACCTCGACTGACCTTTGTGTGCATCTAGAAATACAAGACTGGATTTTTTATTCAGCTTACTTTTTAAAATATAAATCATTTGTGTAAAAAAATTCATTCTGAATTTTTACTTTTACATTTTTTTGTCGCATAATGGTATTTTTGTCGCATAATGGTATTTAATATGAACACGCAGCTTTGATTGACAGGTGTTTTCGAATACAATATTTGCACATTAAACAATGCTGTCAACATAAATTAAATAATTGCATTCTAGGGAGTGGTTAGTGTTGGAAAAAGGTGCAGTAAATGTTTAGCAACAGTGAGCAATTAGTGAACGTTCTTTGTTAACGCGAATCCATTAATGGTTATTTTAGTCCTTGAGTTTGAGAAACCTGTTTGAAATGCTGATTAGTTTTGCAGTTTAGCACGTCAGCAACGATGCAGCTGATGCTCATAACTTATGAATGTGTGACTGATTTGTGACCCTGGACCACAAAACCAGTCATAAGGGTAAATTTTATTTTTATTGAGATTTATACATTATCTGAAAGCTGAATAAAAAAGTTTTCCATTGATGCATGGTTTATTATGATCGGACACTATTTGAAAATCTGATGGTGCAGAAAAAAATCTAAATATTGAGAAAATCACCTTTAAAGATGTCCAAATGAAGTTCTCAGCAATGCATATAACTGATCAAAAAATAAGTTTTGATATATTTACGGTAGGAAATTTACAAAATATCTTGATCTTTACTTAATGATTTTTGGCATAAAAAATCAATAATTTTGACCCACACAATGTATTTTTGGCTATTGCTACAAATATACTCCAGCGACTTAAGACTGGTTTTGCGCTCCATGCTGATTCGTTTAAAGGAGTCATTTGTTTGTAAATCAGACTACACTCGTTGCGCTGCATGTTTATTTTTGTGCATAACACAAGAGAAATATATGTGTCATTTTGCATTACCCAATCTGCTTCTCTAAACACATTCAGTTCAGATCTGATTACTCGCTGTTTCGCAATAGATTCACTATTGTAGTTTGCCATTCTGTCTGCTTCGGTGGAAAAACACAAGCATTCAACAACCACTAATGGACATGAATTTAATGAGAATCATTAACTTCTGATATTTCCTTCTGCACACAAGTTAATGAATTTTTGTCACATTTGCCTTTATTTGAAACTCTCATATGTTAATAGGGTTCTGTTGAATGTGTTTGTGTGAGTCTTGGATGAACTAATTAACCTTTTCTTGAGCTCGTTTGTGTGTGTGGACTGACCTATTAAACTAACGTCTTGTTGAATGTGTTTGTGTGTTTGCTTCTTTCTCTCTCGTTTCCGCTCAGCGGTCTCTTGGCCCAGGGAGAGGTTGCCCAATGGGACGACCCTGAAGCGGGCTCCGTAGCTATTAACAAGCCGGCGTCCCGCCACTTCTATCCGATCGCCCTTCTGCTTGTCAGCTCCCACCTGCTGGTGGTGTGGCTCATTTTAAGTCTTGTTTTTTTGCTTGCAAAATACCAATAAACTGCTGATTATGCCATAACCGAGCTGCGTCTAACTTCTTACTTGCTTCTTCGAGTGGTTCGCTCTGTCTTCACGAATAACACTTTGATTTCTGATTTTCATTCGGAAGGGGTTATGTCTCTGGGTATTTATGGGAGTCGTTTTTTGCCAAGGAATTAAAAAAGCTAAATAAAAAGATATCAGCTTTTTGTCTCACAATTCAAAATTTTTTTCTCTGAATTATTAGTTTATGTCTTGAAATTTAGACTTTCCTTTTCTCTGAATTCAGAGTTTATACTTCGCAATTTACTTTATTTTCTCTTAATTTAGACTTTTGCTCTGAATTCTGAGTTTTTCTCTTAATTTAGACTTTTTCTCTGAATTCTGAGTTTTTCTCTTAATTTAGACTTTTTCTCTGAATTCTGAGTTTTTCTCTTAATTTAGACTTTTCTCTTCTGAGTTTTTCTCTTAATTTAGACTTTTTCTCTTCTGAGTTTTTCTTAATTCAGACTTTTTCTCTTAATTCTGAGTTTTTCTCTTATTTCTGAGTTTTTCTCTTAATTTAGACTTTCTCAGAAATCTGAGTTTTTCTCTCTTAATTTAGACTTTTTCTCAGAAATCTGAGTTTTTCTCTCTTAATTTAGACTTTTTCTCAGAAATCTGAGTTTTTCTCTCTTAATTTAGACTTTTTCTCTGAATTCTAAGTTCATATCCCTGTTTCCTGTGATTTCGGAATGTATTTTTCTGAATTAATTTTTTCTCTGAATTCAGAGTTTAGATCTCACAATCCAGAGAAAATATTAGAATTGTAAGATAAAAGGTCACAATTATCTTTTTATTTAATTTTTATAAAGTTCCCGTTGTGGAAACAGGCTTCCATAGTAGTTGTATAACATTACATTCCTAACAAAACAAGTAATTTCACTTTCAGTACTCGTACTACTAGAGATTTTGGCAGTATTTAATGGTTCAGTCTCTCAAGTCTTTCCACCCTTGTGTTTTTTTCTCTGTGAAACACAATGTCACGTACGCGTTTGGAATGGTATGTGGATCTCAAATGGAAAGTGTTTTAGCAGCTGCACGATTTTTGTCAGAAGGAAGTGAAGATGTGTTTGTTGTTGTTTTTGACACGCTCTAAATGCAGCATGAATGTCACAGTTATCTGTTGCGTTATGCTTTCATAATTGAAGTGTCATTTACAATCAAAATGTTTCCTCATGCTTTGCATGTTAACATCCAGCTACAAACACTGAGGCCTTTTCATGATTTCATCCTCATCATTATATCATTATCATTCCTTTCTTTTCTTTCTTTTTCATCTTCCCCTCATCAGAGAAGGCTGCCGGATTGAGAATGTGCAAAAGAATATAAAGTGCAGAAAATATGCTTTCAACAAGCTCCAGCTGATGGCCTTTCCCAAATACTACCGGCCACCCGAAGGGACGTACGGCAAGGTGGACTCCTGAAACACAGCACCATTATTTGTACTCTTAACATATATATATACATTGGGGTTCAAAAGCCCACATCGGTAGATTCAAAATATATATATATTTTATATATATATTATTTTTTAAATAGTGCTTTAATGACAGCAGCAAATACAAATACCCATTTTTACTAAACAATCTCTTGACTTTTGGACCCTGCTGTACATATGTGTTTTTATGCAAGTTCATTTCATATATATATATATTGTTTAATATATTAAAAAAGGCCTGCTGAAAAGGACACACTCTTGTTTTATGGTTCTAAGAAAGAATGCAGTGCATTATTTAAAATACTAAATGTAAACTATAGTAAATATTACATGTGAATCGTCAAATGTGCACAAATGTTTTCTATCAAAAGAGAAAAGCGATCAATTTACAGGAATTGTCTGAATATGTAGCTTTGAATGCCAAGTACAGCGTTTGCGGCCCATCTTATCAGCTGAGATTCATCACATGTCTGTGTGTGTCTCGTGACCAGAGATTGAGTTTTGTTGTTATTGTTCTGTTTTTGTACTGAGGTATTTCTGAAAGTGTGTACTGTGTTTTTTTATATTTGTGTTGGTATATAAAGCCATTTCACTTTCAGTTTTTAATGACTCTTGGACTTTAGCTTGCTTTTGCACTCGTTGTGCATTAATCTGAGGTTTACATAATATGCTCTTTACATGCTGCCAACTTGTGCTAAAAGTCCTCAAACCAAATGACACTTTGACAGCGTTTATTTGTGAATTTGTGCGGTTTTTAGATGCTTATCACCGTACAAGTGGATCAGATTCATACTGACTGATCTTCGAAGCCATACAAAATGCTTTGGATGAAATATCATGTTCGTGTGTTATCAGATTAGCTGATCACATTCAGAACAAAACAGCTCACTGGAATGTTTTTCGTCACGTTTTTCAACCGCGTGCACGTATGAACAACAAAGCAAGCTCATGCCTAGTGGCCTACATTCCGCTGAACCTGCTCGTTTGCATAAATTTGCAATGCTAATGGTTGGAAATATAAACCTCTAATAGAAAATTCCTCACTTTAGGTCTCTGTTGCTGAAGATCACTGTAAGTGTGAATGCTGCTTGAGTGAATCCAGAAGCGAATCGTGACTCTTGAACCTAGACCCGCTCCTCTACCCTCGTCAGGGGGAAAAAATAATTACCAGCCTAGCTTACCATGTCATCTTCTAAAAGTTATGTTCGACAATTCCTGATTCCAATAGGACCCTTCACCCTAATTCCAATGGTTACAGAGCAGTTGTGTTCGAGTATATTCACCAGCAGAGGGCGCTGTGAGCTACACTGATTAGATCGCGTGCCGCTATTTTAGCCATGAAGAACTAGCCCGAATGAGAGCAGAGCTATTATCATCAATTATCAAAAAAAGAAAGTTATTGCTTTCCAGGTAGTCACATACTAAATAATTTACGTTAAATTAAGTAATACTGACTGTGTGTACGGGTCTGATCAGAGTGCGAGATAGTTTTGCAAAACGTAAAAATGTTCTGGAAAGTCCCGCCAACAAATTATTTTAATTGTTACATTAAAGCACTTTGTCTTTAAAATGAACAATGCAGTATAATACGCCTAATTAGCCAAATTAAAGTGCCCCTATTATGGATTTTTGAAAATAAGCTTTCAAGCAGTTTTACTGCTGTAACTGAATGAAAACATCCAGCAAAGTTTTAAATCTGAAAGTGCGCCGTGTATAAAGTTATTGTCTCTCAAAAGAAAGAGTCGACTCTGAAACATTGAAAGAGTCCTTTTAAAGTCCGCGAGAAATCAAAATTGACTTTATTTTGTTAGCGCACTTTGCTAATTCTGTGGTGAACAATTCATCCATGCAAGTCAATCCACAACAAAAAAAATAGTTTGCTTTCATAATCTGTAATCCAAATCTGAAAATGCTCCTCCCTCTAAAACGCCTACTTTACTTCATCCAATCAATTCGCAGAAGAAAAACAAGCCACGCCCTCTATTTTCCTCATTCAATATTCTGTTTCTCTCGGAAGATATACGTCACAATACGGAAGTAAAAGCAGTCGCAAACTTCCGTTTCACGTGGACTTTAAAACGAATCCCAAGCTGTTTCATGTTGACGTCAACATGAAACATTTGCACATGGTCTGCACACTTGTTGGTCTTTTTGCTTTGGTCTAATGAAAATGCAATTCATTATTTTGGGGTTTGAAAAAATTAATAGTTGAGCAAATTGTTTGGGAGTCGTTGAGCATGTAAGGTATAAGGTAAAAAAGCATATTATAATACAATTAAAGTGTTTTTTGACCTTGCATGCATGTCAACCTGTTGTTGGGGACTCCCAAAACCCAAATATGAACCTGTTATTACCCATAATAGGGGTACTTTAAGGATTGTAAATTTCAATTTCCAAAAGCACAAACCAAATTACATTTGAAAAGTAAAAAAATAAAATGTATTAAATATTTTAACTGGGAAACAGTATAAAGATGTCTGCTTTATCCGTCCCTCTGACTGGATGTGCTGTATTAACGATAAGAATAAGTACAAATAATGATTTGTACAGCCTTTGGGAGCTCATAATATGTTCCCTTCAAAAGTAGTGGAAAACATTTGTCTTATATTAGCACATGTACATTCATAAGGACAGCAGTTTGTAACTTCCTGACAAAACAGTACTTTCCTCAAAATGCTGAGTCAGGATTGTGTTTCAAATCACGTGAAGATCAGTGTACTGTACAGAAGTGCTGCAGATCCTTCAACAAACCACCTCAACATCATCATCATCAGGTAAGCAGATAAATGACACGTTCAGAAATCATGAAAATCAGGCGGTAAGTATCTATACTTATATACAGCTACATCTTTTGTTTGAATTTTGATGATTAGAGCTTACAGCTTATGAAAGTCAAAAATCAGTATCTCAAAATATTAGAATATTTACATTTGAGTTTCAATAAATGACCATCCATACAGTATACATTGTGGGTATCTCTTGTTCTTTGAAAGCACAATAATGGAGAACACTGCTGACTTGGCAATGGTCCAGAAGACGATCATTGTAAGTCACAGAGGGTCATTACTGAAAGGGGGGGCTGTTCAAGGAGTGCTGTATCAAAGCATATTAAATGCAAAGTTGACTGGAAGGAAGAAATTGGGAAGGAAAATGTGCACAAGCAACAGGGATGACCACAAGCTTGAGAATACTGTCAAGCAAAGCCGATTCAAACACTTGGGAGAGCTTCACAAGGAGTGAACTGAAGCTGGAGTCAGTGCATCAAGAGTCACCACGCTCAGACATCTTCAGGAAAAGAGCTACCAAACCACTTCTGAACCAGAAACATCATCAGAAGCATCTTACCTGGACTAAGGAGAAAAAGAACTGGACTGTTGCGCAGTGGTCCAAAGTCCTCTTTTCAGAAGTACATTTTGCATTTAATTTGTAAATCAAAGGAAGAGAGAGACACAGAATCCATGTTCTTGAAGTCCAGTGTGAAGTTTCCACAGTCAGTGATGATTTGGGCTGCCATGTCATCTGCTGGTGTTGGTCCACTGTGTTTTCTGAAGTCCACAGTCAACGCAGACATCTACCAGGACATTATAGAGCACTTCATGCTTCTTCTGCTGACAAGCTTTATGGAGATGCTGATTTCATTTTCCAGCAGGACTTGGCACCTGCCCACACCGCCAAAGGTACCAAAAGCTGGTTCAATGACCATGGTGTTACTGTGCTTGATTGGCCAGCAAACTCGCCTGACCTGAACCTCATAGAGAATCTATAGAGTATTATCAAGAGGAAGATGAGAGACACCAGACCCGAAGACCGCTATCAAAGCAACCTGGGCTTCATTACACCTGAGCAGTGCCACAGACTGATTGTCTTCATGCCACGCCGCATTGATGCAGTAATTCATGCCAAAGGAGGCCCAACCAAGTATTGAGAGCATAGAAATGAACATACTTTCAGAAGCCTGACATTCGATTTTTTATTGATCTTATGTAATATTCTAATTTTCTGAGACACTGAATTTTGGGTTTTCATTATCTGTAAGCCATAATCAACATTTAAAAAAATAAAATAAAGGCTTGAAATATTTCACTCTATGTGTAATGAGTCTATATAATATATGGGTTTCACTTTTTGAAATGAGTGACAAAAAATATTAACCTTTTTCATGATATTCAATTTTTTTAGATGTACCTGTACTATATACTTATATACTAAATAGCTTGTTTCCACCACAAATAATAATAAAAAAAGACTTATTGCAATTTTATATCTCAGAATTCATAATTCATCTCACAAATTAGACTTTAAAGGGGTATAAATGCAGAACTGCAAAATGTTCTCACAATTCTGAGAAACAAATTACAAGATGTTACAATTTTTGAAGAACTAATAGATATAAACCTGCAGTTTTGAAAAGGAAAGCCAGAATTGTGAGATATAAGCTCACAATTTCAAGAAAAAGTAGCAATTAAATTTATTTCATGGTAAAAAAAAAAAATGTAAACAAAACAATATTTTAAAGTCTCAATTGCCATTCATGGCGAAAAAATATAGAATTGCATGAAATGCAGAATTTAAAGAGAAAAAAACTTTTTTCTGCAGTAAGTAAAAAAAAAAAATAGGAATTTTTCTTTACCATGGCAGGCACTGTATTAAACTCCTAGATCACGTAATTGTTTTGTTTCATATAATTGTTTGACAATGTTCAGTAGAGTTTTATGGAGTTTTTTTTCCATCAGCAGAACAATTATGCAGTTAAACAACAGTACAGTTCATTGAACGCAAATAACATCCAGCACTATCCTGACTAAAGTGTGTGAGTGATTTGAGTCATGAACATGTAGTTAATAGCTCTTATGGGACGGTCATGGAGAAGCTCACGACCTCATTACATTTCCACCGGAAATTCCTCAGGCAGAGTGAAACAATAGAAGCTGTTAGAATACAATAGAAATGTTACAAAGTGATATCAGGAATCAATCATTCGATCAGTGATGGTCTGAAAATCAGCCTTTGAAGATGTCACCTCAACATCAATGACATCACTTCTGGTAATAAAAAAGTTTTAATGTAACAATACATTGAATATAAAACCTATATAACATTAAACTATTTTTCACCTTAAAATGATGTACACTCGCAAGACGTTCACACAGTTCAACAATCATTCACAAAATCCCTTGGTTACAAAAATATATCATTTTTACAGCATTAATAAAGTGACACTTTCAGACGGAGGTGATATAAATATTAATAACACACATAAAAGACTAGCATAATTTACATTTAAAATGATAACAGATAAATGAGCTTATTGTACATGCGTTCAGGGAAATAAAGTATGATTTTAGTCACATGTTATAGTAGATGTTGGACTGCAGAGAGTTTGCTGCTTCTCAAGGAACTCTGTCATCTTCTCAAGAACGTCATGGAGGAGGCAAGTTCTTGTAGTTCACAAGGATATCGCTCAGAACACTTCTGTGGAAGCAGTCCAAACACAGACTCGTTACAAACATAACTGTCAGTTACTATCATCCATAACTGAAAAATCAGCTCCTTTATAGATCATAACTGTGAAACTGAATTGGAAAGACAGGATGAGTTATGTAAATTAAATAATTTTTAATATTCTCCACTTTTTTAGTATTAAACCACTTTAAGATCTAGATTTGTCTAAGTAGAAGACATTTTTCTTTACTAATTTCAATATTTGAAGAGCTCTTTTCCAAAACGCTATAAATCCATTTTAATAGTTTTCAGGAAAATGACATTTTTTTACCTAGACCCATACATTTTGTTAATATTCAATTTATCCTGTTAAAATGGTCTGTTGGCTCAGTCTGAACATGTTAAACAATGATTGTTAAATGAAACAACAATATTGTCGATTATAAAGGCAAAGTTTTTTTTTTCCAAAACGCTACAAATCCATCCTTTTTTTTTTTTTATGTTGGTTTGTCTTAAAAAAAAAGAGAACATGCAACATATGACATCAGGGACTCATACTATAAACCGGTCGCACCAGCCTTGTGTTGATGTAACCTCTGGTCCGCACCATCACACCGAGCGGGTCTCGAACCCGGTTTCCGGTGCGCGGAGGCGGGCGCTCTAACAAGGAACGCCAAAGGCTACAGCCTCTAGCGTCAATCGGTTAAACAACACCTTTTATTTTTGTGATTTTCTTTGTCCAGTCTGCGTTTTTACCCCAGGTGTAGGTCTCAAAAGTGTTATTAGAGTTTAAAGCACTCATTTTGAAGACTGAGCAATGTTGGATTGCATCTTCTGATTGGTCGAGAGGATATATCGCAGGTTCAAGAACTGCATCTTGCAGTACATTTTAAACAAGGAAATATAGTGATTTGGCATGAAACATTGATGGAGCAGTGAATAGGTTGAAAAGAGATATATATATATATATATATATATACATATATAAATGCATGTCTGCATAATAAATATTAATACAATCTAATGTTTTAAAAATGTATATATATTATTATAAATACACAATCTAATGAATTATTGCATTGATCCAGTTTTAGCCATGTCAATTCTGAATGATGAATCTTGACACACGTTGTGGTATTGCTTTGACTTACATTTTTTTTATATTCTGATAAAGTTGCCTCTATCAATAGCTTGTAACTTTCATTGTCTTCTTCATGCAAGAGAACGTTCATCTCCATCAGAAAACAGTCCATAAACTTAAATGTGCAATTCTGCAGACAAACATTCAGACAATTAGCACTGGATTCATAGATGTATTTCCTTGATTTGTATTGGCATGATCATTTGTGTGACTGAAATTAAATCATACATTGTTGACAATACTTTTGATTTTGTCGAATGATTTTCTTAAGTGAACTTACGTTGATTTCATCAGTGTTTGGCGTATACAAACTGGCTTTTAGTGAACTAAATATGCAAGACAAATGTTCACAAATTAGGATTCTTTATGATACAGGTCGTTCATCCTTCGGCCGTGGAAAAAATTGGGGGTATAAATTAAGAGTATACCCACTTCTCCAGGCATTCAATCACATGTGAATAAATGCAAATATTCCCTAAAAATCCAGTAAAGACAGTGATGCGGTCAGGAATGAGATGTAAACACTCTGCAGTGTATGTTTCATTGTCGGATGGCTTAAAGTCAGCGATATGCCATTTTTAATTGGACAAATTGTTTATTTGACATTTCTGTCTCCCTCACTTCGGAAATGATTAAGAATCAAGATTTTTTGTTTGTTTCAAGAAGAGATCACAATTCTCCCACAATCCTGAACAGTCAACAAAACAAAATAGCATGTCATTTACTAGAGGTTCATGTAAAATGATTTGTAATTGCTGCAGTCTGTTTATATATTTTTTACATTAAACATCCATTTGCTAAATGCCAAAGTTCTTCTGTGGATAATATTATTTTTAATGATCCTTACTCAAGCATCCAACCTTACTGACAGGCTAATATTACTGGCCCATTTTGATCTGAACTAAATATGCAAAAACTAGTGTTTATACAAAACAGTCATGATACATGTCTCGTTCCATCCTTTCCCGGTTCTCAGTTAAAACAAAATTGGGGTATAAATTAAGAGTATACCCACTTCTCCAGGCACCACTACACCACTGGCCAAGTGGGTTTAGTGACAGTGTGGAACAGAATGCAGATAACAGCAATTACGACAGAAAAATACGATTGAGATTGACTGTGCGGCCACTAGTTAAATTGCACAATGCATCAAAATCTTAGATGTCATCTTACCTGGAATAGCACACACAAAACCAACTGTAATATGGCATGAGTTCATGTAAAATGATTTTGTAACTCTGCACAATCCAATTATAATTTGCTCCATCTACATTAAACATCCATTTGCAATGCCAAAGTTCCGGTGGATTCGACTACTGTGGTGCTAATGCTTTCCAGGGAGCAGCATCCAAACCAAAACCCATTACTGTATTCACACAGGCTAATCATTAATCATTCACAACCCATGTTGTTCTGTTCTTCATGTCCAAAATCAGAAGTGTTTATACAAAACAGTCATGCAGCACATGTCTCCGTTCCAAAGCCTACAGTGCGCCGTCTTGTTCTCTAGTTACAGCAGAGCTAAAAACAGAACTGTATGTGAATGATTCGAAAACTCTACACTACTGTTCTAAAGTTTGTGCTCGGTGAGGCCAAGACTGCTTTTATTTGTTAAATAATACGTTAAAGGGTTCATTCACCCAAAAATGATGATTACACCATGTTTTGTTCTCCCTCAAAGCATCATAGGTGTAAATGTCTTTTTCTTTCAGACGAAGCTATATTAAAAATTGTCCTGGCTCTTCCAAGTGTTCGGAAAAGGGTGCGCGGGTGTTTTTGTTCAACAGTCCCAAAGTAGTCAAATAAAGTTCGGTAACTGTCGTAGGCGGAAGCCCTTCCGGCGGATGACGTAAGACATATGTTAGTGACGAATGCGGAAGCACGACGGAGAGAGAACAAAATAAATTGTCGGTCACGAAATAAAGCTCAAAACCAGGATTTATAAAGAAAAATGGCAGAGGATTTCGATATAAGCCAAGAGGAGACTGGTTTTCTGTTGCTAAAATGGGACACTTTGCTTCCTTTATATGTTTAAACGGTGGTTTTCACAAGACTCATCCGCCGGAAAGGCAGTCTCTCGCATGACAGCTAGCAGAAATTACACAAAACTGTTTATATCGTTTAACATATGGATATTTTTTTACAACAACGCATGGATTTGCTACAGGAGGCCTTTGCGTGAGGCATGTTTTAATACGGACGGATGCGCTTTATTTGACTACTTTTGGACTGTTGAACAAAAACATCCGCCTACCCCCTAAAAGTAAAGTTTGTAAGAGCCAGGACAATGTTTAATATAACTCCGATTGGATTCATTTGAAAGAAGAACGTCATATACACCTAGGACGCCTCGAGGGGGAGTAAAACATGGACTAATTTTCATTTTTGGGTGAACTAACCCTTTAAAACAGTAATATTGTGACATTTTATTACAATTTAAAAGGACTGTTTTCTATTTTATTATATTGTAAAATGTAATTGATTTCTGTGATCAAAGCTGAATTTTCAGCATCATTACTTCTTTAGCGTCACATGATCCTTCAGAAATAATACTAATATATTAATTTACTGCTCGAGAAACATTTCTGATTATAATCAATGTTGGCAACAGTTGTGCTGATACATTTCTGTGGCCATTAGTAACATTATAAATGTCTTTACTTTGCTGAATAAAAGTATTAATATCTTTTTTTTTAATACAAAGAGCACAAATTTTAGACACAATGGTCCATTTGTAATAGGACTGAAATATTTATATCGATACTTTTGGTAATTAATTAATTTGAACTATTTATAAGCAATATTTATCACACTTGGGATCGTTTTTTGTCCATTAAGCTCAATGCATAATGCACTATAGCATCACCTTCTTCGTGAAGTACCTTCTCCACATGCAATTTGGCCAAAAGAAGCTATCTTGCAATAAAGTAAACTTTTGGAACAGCTTTCACACTTGGATTTGGAACAGAGCCAATGCAACTCCAGTATGTTTGTTTCACTTGCAGTGGGCAAATAGATGAATCAAGATATCAACCAATCAAATAGAGCAAACAAAACTGTTTTTCTGCTAACCTAGTTCTTTTTCCCACCATCTTGTGACCAAAGATCTCAACGTCATTGTGGTATCAGATTTAGGTTTCAATTGTATCTGATCACGTTTATGGTCACGATTATCCAACCTTTTTTGTATCAAGCAAACTGAAAAGGCTAAACAACTTTGTTCTGAACAGATAATAGTGTTGTTTGCTCTAGGCAGAGATTGATCTTGCAGTGCGTTTATATTACCAGACGTGTTGGCGTCTCTAAATAGTGCACAGGAGACATGCACATTGTAGTAGATAAAGGGCCATTTAAATTGGACTTTATGTGTCTGTTCATCTAGTGTGCAATAATTATTTTTTATGGACTGTATTGGGCGGGCTAGAAGCCAAATGGTGATGCGGTCACAAGGGCTGTATCTCAACACTTGATCTATAAAGAGTCAAAAGTCCAATTATACAAATGTATGATAGCTTGTGTAGTGTTCTCACGACACTGCAGTTTAGCTGGGGTAAGTTGTCACATGTTATATGTTGTCATTTTATATAAATGATTCAGTACAACTCGTGGCCAAAACAAAAGTTTGCTGTTTTTGCCTTCTATTTTTGCAGTTTCAAGAATTGTTTTATGTTTCATACAGCTTATAATAGACTTATTTATTGGCATATTGCCATTGTAAGAACTTCCCCCACATAGTTTGTCAAAATTGCCTGCTGTTATTGGGAAACATTGTCACGCATGGTGTTCCTTTTTCTTTTGTTCTCTCTTCAATAATAAGCTGTAAAAATTATTTGTTACAATGTATTATTAAAAAGATATTTAACGTATGTTTTAAACGGAAATACTGTTTCAGTCTTTGTCATTTCTGAGTGAAAACAGATTAAAACATAAATGTTTTTTCAGTTTAGTACATGTTGAATAGTTTTGTTGTAGCTGAGACTTTAATGTATGTGTCTGATACACAAACTGGTATTCAAATAAACCCTGAGAAATATTCAATATTCAAAAAGTTGTAACAACAACTCAACAAGATGATACAGGTACATCTAAAAAAATAAGAATATCACGAAAAAGGTCAATATTTGTTGTCACTCATTTCAGAAAGTGAAACCCATATATTATGTAGATTCATTACACATAGAGTGAAATATTGCAAGCTTTTATTTCTTGCAATTTTGATGATTATGGCTTACAGATAATGAAAACCCAAAAGAAAAGTCTCAGAAAATTAGAATATTACATAAGATCAATAAAAAATCGGATGTCAGGCTTCTGAAAGTATGTTCATTTCTATGCTCTCAATACTTGGTTGGGGCTCCTTTTGCATGAATTACTGCATCAATGCGGCGTGGCATGAAGACAATCAGTCTGTGGCACTGCTCCGGTGTAATGAAGCACAGGCTGCTTTGATAGCGGTCTTCAGGTCATCTGCATTGTTGGGTCTGGTGTCTCATCTTCCTCTTGACAATACTCCAGAGATTCTCTGTGAGGTTCAGGTCAGGCGAGTTTGATGGCCAATCAAGCACAGTAACACATGGTCATTGAACCAGCTTTTGGTACCTTTGGCGGTGTGGGCAGGTGCCAAGTCCTGCTGGAAAATGAAATCAGCATCTCCATAAAGCTTGTCAGCAGAAGAAAGCATGAAGTGCTATAAAATCTCCTGGTAGACGGCTGCGTTGACTGAACTTCAGAAAACACAGTGGACCAACACCAGCAGATGACATGGCAGCCCAAATCATCACTGACTGTGGAAACTTCACACTGGACTATATTAGACAGCAACCTATCTTTTGAAAATCATATTTCCCATGTTACAATACAGCATTCTTCCATCTTAGAAACATTGCCAAGCTACAGAGCATGTTAAGTGTTTCTGATGCAGAAAAGCTAGTTCATGCATTCATGAGCTCTAGACTGGACTATTGTAATGCACTGCATCTTCAATAAACAAGCTACAGATAGAGTCCTTACCAGGTCAAGAAAATATGATCATATTACTCCAATTTTACAGTCTCTGCACTGGCTACCTATTAAGTTTCGTATCAGTTACAAAATATTATTACTTACCTATAAGGCCCTAAATGATTTAGCTCCTGCGTACTTAATTCATCTTCTATCACGCTACAATCCAACCCGCTCCCTAAGGTCCTAAACCCTGGACTCTTGGTAGTACCTCGGATAGCAAAGTCCACTAAAGGAGGTAGAACCTTTATTTGGCTCCCAAACTCTGGAATAGTCTTCCTGATAACGTTCAGGGTTCAGACACACTCTCTCTGTTTAAATCTAGATTAAAGACACATCTCTTTAACCAAGCATTCATATAATGCATCTCACAATCTTGTACTGCAGGTATATCTGATCAAATGCACATTATTATGCTTTAGCTTGGGTTGAACTGATTATTTCATCCAGGGTTGTTCCTGGATGGAACAACTGCTACGCTAATTGTCTTTATTTGTTTATTTGATTAACATCCCGTGGTAACAAGGAATTACACAAGCTTCAGTCTGGATCCAACCCTTAAACGATCTGAGATGACCGAACACCTGAGAAGAGACGATGACAACCTCTCGGACCTCAGAGGAAGCCAACCATCAGCAATTATACTGAATTAACCAAATTTTGCCATAAATGGTGGATCAGCACCTAGAGACAACCTCTACAGCCCTGACCGTCAGCAGAGTCTAGGACACATAGATGAGCCCCAGAGACAGATCTCCAGTGAGGACCTCGTCACCTCGACATCCATCGGGGAAAGACCCCTGGAACCAATGAACCACTTACACTCTGACTTTGCTGCAGTTGGAACAAACTACTGGTTCGTCTGGCCAGAGGGGAACTGCCCCCCGACTAAGCCTGGTTTCTCCCAAGGTTTTTTCTCCATTCTGTCACCGATGGCGTTTTGGTTCCTTGCCGCTGTCACCTCTGGCTTGCTTAGTTGGGGACACTTCATTTCCAGCACAATCATCGACTTGATTGCACAGATATTATTTAAACTGAACTGAGCTGGACGATGCCATCACTAAATTCAATAATGATATGCCTTCAGCTGAAAATTGAGTGTTAAATCCTGTCATTTTACATTATTGACACACTATTTTCCTATTTTGATATTGTGCAGTTGCTTTGTTACAATTTGTATTGTTAAAAGTGCTATATAAATAAAGGTGACTTGACTTGACTTCTATGCCTCTCCTCTCTTCCTCCAGACTCTGGGACCTTGATTTACAAATTAAATGCAAAATGTACTTTAATCTGAAAAGAGGTCTTTGGACCACTGAGCAACAGTCCAGTTCTGTTTCTCCTTAGCCCAGGTAAGATGCTTCTGACGATGTTTCTGGTTCAGAAGTGGCTTGGTAGCTCTTTTCCTGAAGATGTCTGAGCGTGGTGACTCTTGATGCACTGACTCCAGCTTCAGTTCACTCCTTGTGAAGCTCTCCCAAGTGTTTGAATCGGCTTTGCTTGACAGTATTCTCAAGCTTGTGGTCATCCCTGTTGCTTGTGCACATTTTCCTACCCGATTTCTTCCTTCCAGTCAACTTTGCATTTAATATGCTTTGATACAGCACTCCTTGAACAGCCCCCCCTTTCAGTAATGACCCTCTGTGACTTACAATGATCGTCTTCTGGACCATTGCCAAGTCAGCAGTGTTCCCCATTATTGTGCTTTCAAAGAACAAGAGATACCCACAATTTACACTGTATGGATGGTCATTTATTGAAACTCAAATGAGATACTGATTTTTGACTTTCATGAGCTGTAAGCTCTAATCATCAAATTTAAAATAAAAAGCGTTGAAGTGTTTTACTTTACATGTAATGAATCTAAAATATATGAAAGTTACACTTTTTGAAGTTATAAGAAAAAAATGAACTTTTTCACAATTTTAAATTTTTAGACGTACCTGTATACAGTTTCTCTTCAACACACATTGTAAAAATTGAAATAAAATTGTAAACAGAATAAAGATTATTGGAGTATGTTTTACAAGAAAATACAATTTCAGTCTTCCTACTTAACAATTTCAAGTTTAATTCAATGTTACTTACTGTTTATTTGTAATTTGTAATTTACATTTCTGAATGAAACTTGTTTCAAATGAAATCCTACACCAGTGTTTTTTTCTTTGTTTTATTTTTTCAGTGGATTTTATTAGGGGTTAAAGGGATAGTTCACCTTCAGTTGGTCCCCATTGGCTTGTATTTTTCCCCCCAATACTATGGAAGTCAATGGGGACCAGCAACTGAAGATGAACTATCTCTTTAATTCATGACAATTAGGCCATCTTAATAGTAGAAAGTGGCCAAAGTTAGCTAATTCACAATAGAACCGGTTTTAGTGAACTATCCTTTAATTCATGATAATTAGGCTATCTTAATAGTAGAAAGTGGCCGAAGTTAGCTAATTCACAAAAGAACCGGTTTTAGTGAACTATCCTTTAATTCATGATAATTAGGCCATCTTAATAGTAGAAAGTGGTTATTAATTAAAGAACCGGTTTTAGTGAACTATCTTTAATTCATGATAATTAGGCCATCTTTATAGTAGAAAGTCGCCGAAGTTAGCTAATTCACAAAAGAACCGGTTTTAGTGAACTATCCTTTAATTCATGATAATTAGGCTATCTTAATAGTAGAAAGTGGCCAAAATTAGCTAATTCACCCTAGAACCGGTTTTAGTGAGCTATCCTTTAATTCATGACAATTAGGCCATCTTAATAGTAGAAAGTGGCCAAAATTAGCTAATTCACAATAGAACCGGTTTTAGCAACCCAGTAACTGTGGTTGTGCCAGATTTAAACAGCAATCAGCAAAGAAAATAAGCAGTCTAATTTCTTAGATATACCTCAGAATTAAGATAGAATTCCAAACCTCTGAGTTCAAAGGGCATTCCATGTGATTCTCAAAGCACCAAGGGTTACAAGCACATCTTCCAGTTCTCTGTAAAAGATCACACACTCCTTTATTACTTACGAAGGACAAAAATACTGTAAAAATCCCACAGATACAGAAGTGATTCTTTCATTTGTTAGAAAGAATATGCAGTTCCAGGAAGCAGAGTGCACAGTCAGTGGAACCAAAAACAAAAGTTTAGCTGCAATGCCAAGCACAATATGGCAAAAGCAAAGGACAAAATGAGTAATGAAAGACATGTATAGATGACTTAAAATTGAAAAACTTAATCTGATTTAATTCCTAATGACTTGTGACCAATAGGTGGTGCTGTGACCTAATTGATGAGGTGTATTCAGTGTGGCGCGAACAATGTTTGGTGTAAATTTTAGTGATCGACCGATATTGATTTTTTTATAACCGATACCGATTATTTGTACGTTTATGTACCCGATAACCGATATGCAGAACCGATATTTATTTACTGTTATAAAGTAAATAAATAACAGAGTGAAGTAAGTCCATTCTTCGCTTTGGTTTTTCCTTCTTTCAGTTCTTAACAACAACAAAAAACTGTTGAAAATTAACATTTTCATGTCAAATTTAATCTTAAAATTACAAAAATAAAAACATTTTATTTATCAAAATCATCATCAGCAACACTGATATTAACAGTAAGCAAAAGAATGTCTAATGTTTTCAAATGAAGAAAATAAAGGACAGGAGTCATATCAACTTCATTTTAAACTACAGTTTTAGGTTTATACGATGTTTAATAGACTAAAGAGTGAAGAATAATTCACTGAATAATATTCTCTGGAATATTGAAATAAGCTATAACAAACAAAACATCGTATTTTATTGCATTTCTTAACTGGCACGTTTTATCAGAATTAATACAAATTTTTGTCATTCTAAATTATGAAAACTGCTTTTTTCATATCTCCAAACCACTAGGTGGCACTGTGTCAAAACTGTGCAGGTAGTCTCAGGTCGTCATTGTAATAACACACACCAAGTTTGGTCTGAATATGCTAAAGTGTTGCAGAGATACTGCTTCACATCCATTGTGGCATGCTTTTCGTCAAATTTGTTCATTTTACGTTCTTTTGTCTGAAGACGATTAGTTCGATTTTTGTGAACATGAGTTTGTCTTGCCTTGAGCCAAGTTTAGTTTCCAGCCCTTGGTTCAAAAGTTATTAGTATAAACATGAGTGCAAATCTGGGCTGCTATAGACTCAAGAGCCATTGAGCTACAGTTCAGATATCAACTATTACATTTCAGTACTTTTATTAGCACTGGTACTTACTTTTTAGTTACTTTAATTCAAATGATTTCTCTTATATGTTTTCTTAGTTCTAGAAATAGATACTAATGCCTACAATATGTAGGATAGCATTTTAAAAGCTAGTAAAAGTACCAAATCTGACAAGTCATTAAATGGGCATGAATGAAACCGCAACTTCAATTGAGCTTAAAAACTGGGATCATGACTAGGTCCGAACTAGGGCTGAAACGATTAGTCGACATTATCGACAACGTCGACAATAAAAATTGTCAGCAAATATTTCTGTTGTCGGGTAGTCGTTAATCCCATATGACCTAATGTAAGAGCCTGCAATACTGCGGTTTACCAGCGTGGCGCTGTAACGCAAGACTGTAATTCTGATGCAGTTAAAGAGAAGAGGAGATACAGCGCTTTAGAGCACAGCGTTTTCTTCTCAATAATGCAAAAGACAACATCAAAAAACAACAGTTTAAACAACAAAACTGACAGCGGTGAGAAAGTGATGTTTGCATAAGCTCTTCAGTTCGGTACTTCAGTAAAGCGGTCACATCAGATTTATTTATATAGTACTTTATGCAATAGTGTCGCCTTCAGTTAGAATTAACAACTTTATTTTCTTTTATAAAGCAGCTCTCCAGTGTGGAGCTAGTTAATTATAAAATATTTGTATTAGCTGGGGAAGTAAATTAATTAAAATGATAGTATGGTTTGATCTAGCTCAGGACTGTTTTGATTATCATAACCCATAAGGTATTTTAAGAGAGATTATTTTGTGAATAAAATAGTTTATCAAAAAAATAAAGCATCTTATCACGTATCTTCATTGTGTTTCTTATCCATATGACTAACAAAATAAGATGTTAGGCAGAATGTGTGATTCAGTTTTTAATTGGGCTAATTAAATGGTGATTAAGAGTTTCTCTATCTGTCATCTCATTTTGTGTGCCAAATATATCCATTTATATAAATTAATTGGTAACGCTTTCACAGTAAGGCGCTATAATGTATTACCTAACATGAATGAACAATACATTTATTACACTATAAATCTTTATTAAATGTTATTTAATAAATACAGTCGTTCATTGTTAGTTTATATAATAATTTACAGTGCAATAACTAATGTAAACAAACACAACTTGTGATTTTAATAATGCATTAGTAAATGCTGAAATTAACATTATGCAATGGTCTGTCTGAATACTCTATTTTGATTGGCAGGCAGGTGTTGATTAAATTCATTTAACCGCACAGCTAGTTTCAGGTCAGTTTAATCACTGTTCCATATTAATGTGCTGCTTTAATTGATGCATACTAACCAGCACACATCACTCGTACACACGCACACACACACACACACACACACGCACGCACGCACGCACGCACGCACACACACGGAGAGAGAGAGAGGTCGAAGATTGCAGACACATAAACTTGTTGTCAACGCTTCCCCATGATTTTTATTACTAAAATAAAAGGTAGATACTAGATTGCTACATTATATTCCCCAGCAACGAGGTGATATCACCTCATGCACTTTGAATAATGGTTTGTGACAAGGAGTTAATTTGGTGATATTTAAATACATTTAGTACATAATAACTAGATATAAAATCGCTGTTTTTGAAGTAGTTGTTAGTAGAGAGAGATGCAAGCAGGTTCACACAACTGTCATCTCTCTCTCTTTCTCTCTCAATCGACAATTGATTAAAATACATGCTATAATTCATTCAAATAAATGTGGTCTTACCACACTATTTTATCTTTGTGTTTGATTTGAAGCTGGCAGAATGCTAGCGCTAACGAGCCATAACTGGTCTAATCTAATATTACGCTGCAAAGAGCAATACTAGTTTTCACTAGTTTTTTTTTAATAAGCGGGATAATCAATGTCTAGTTGTGCATTTGAATGCACAACGTGGTTGTCTCCGCAAAGAAGTTACTTAACTAAGACAAATAAATTCTGTAGAAGTATTGTTCATTATTAGATCATGTTAACTGATGTAGTCAACTAATGTTAACTAATGAAACTTTATTTTAAAATGTTAGCAATTTATTGTGTAATAATTGTAATTTTTTTACATATGTGACCCTGGAGCACAAAATCAGTCATAAACAGCACATGCATATGTGTAGCAATAGCCAACAATACACTGTAAGAGTTAAAATTATCAATATTTATTTTATGCCAAAAATTATTAGGATATTAAGTAAAGTACAATGGCATTTTAGTGCCTCGTTAAAATATAAAAAGATTCTAAGATTACAAGATTAAAGTCATAATATTTTAGAATAAAGTCAAAATACTAGCGAGAATAAAGTCGAAACACTACGAGAATAAAGTCGAAATACCACGAGAATAAAGTCGAAACACTACGAGAATAAAGTCGAAACACTACGAGAATAAAGTCGAAACACTACGAGAATAAAGTCGAAACACTACGAGAATAAAGTCGAAACACTACATGAATAAAGTCGAAACACTACATGAATAAAGTCGAAACACTACGAGAATAAAGTCGAAACACTACGAGAATAAAGTCGAAACACTACGAGAATAAAGTCGAAACACTACGAGAATAAAGTCGAAACACTACATGAATAAAGTCGAAACACTACGAGAATAAAGTCGAAACACTACGAGAATAAAGTCGAAACACTACGAATAAAGTCGAAACACTACAGAATAAAGTCGAAACACTACGAGAATAAAGTCGAAACACTACGAGAATAAAGTCGAAACACTACGAGAATAAAGTCGAAACACTACGAGAATAAAGTCGAAACACTACGAGAATAAAGTCGAAACACTACGAGAATAAAGTCAAACACTACGAGAATAAAGTCGAAACACTACGAGAATAAAGTCGAAACACTACGAGAATAAAGTCGAAACACTACGAGAATAAATAAACACATAGAATAAAGTCGAAACACTACGAGAATAAAGTCGAAACACTACGAGAATAAAGTCGAAACACGAGAATAAAGTCGAAACACTACGAGAATAAAGTCAAACACCACGATCACGAGAATAAAGTCGAAACACTGAGAATAAAGTCAAAACACTCGAGAATAAAGTAAACACTACGAGAATAAAGTCGAAACACTACGAGAATAAAGTCGAAATACTACGAGAATAAAGTCGAAATACTACGAGAATAAAGTCGAAACACTACGAGAATAAAGTCGAAACACTACGAGAATAAAGTCGAAACACTACGAGAATAAAGTCGAAACACTACGAGAATAAAGTCGAAACACTACGAGAATAAAGTCGAAACACTACGAGAATAAAGTCGAAACACTACGAGAATAAAGTCGAAACACTACGAGAATAAAGTCGAAACACTACGAGAATAAAGTCGAAATTCTGAGAATAAAGTCGAAACACTACGAGAATAAAGTCGAAACACTACGAGAATAAAGTCGAAACACTACGAGAATAAAGTCGAAATACTACGAGAATAAAGTCGAAATACTACGAGAATAAAGTCGAAACACTACGAGAATAAAGTCGAAACACTACGAGAATAAAGTCGAAATTCTGAGAATAAAGTCAAAATTCCGAGAATAAAGTCGAAATACTACGAGAATAAAGTCGAAACACTACGAGAATAAAGTCGAAATACTACGAGAATAAAGTCGAAACACTACGAGAATAAAGTCGAAACACTACGAGAATAAAGTCGAAACACTACGAGAATAAAGTCGAAACACTACGAGAATAAAGTCGAAACACTACGAGAATAAAGTCGAAACACTACGAGAATAAAGTCGAAACACTACGAGAATAAAGTCGAAACACTACGAGAATAAAGTCGAAACACTACGAGAATAAAGTCGAAACACTACGAGAATAAAGTCGAAACACTACGAGAATAAAGTCGAAACACTACAAGAATAAAGTCGAAACACTACATGAATAAAGTCGAAACACTACATGAATAAAGTCGAAACACTACGAGAATAAAGTTGAAATTCTGAGAATAAAGTCAAAATTCCGAGAATAAAGTCGAAATACTGAGAATAAAGTCGAAATACTAGGAGAATACTATCATTTTTCCGATTACAATAATGAACAACAAGACATTATTTTTATTATAAATTAAGCTTAACAGGTTTTTTTAATGCCTTATGTTCCTTTACTTTTATATCTTGCTATAAACATGAAATAAAGAGGAAAAACACATATCAATTTGTATTTCGTTATAAAACTTATACAAATTATTGCGATTACTGGGTGGCTGGCGCGCTACAAATAATGAATGGAAGATGTTAAATATTATGTCCTCATTTACAGTATTATACCATGAACAGTTTGTGAAGTCACTTAACGTTTACAGCAGAAAAGACAACAATATAACTTATGTTAACAAATTTGAGTCCACTTCAACCTTTAGAACGTTTATTGCTGTTTAATTAAATAGGCTACATGTGAGGAATGAAAGGATGGACGCCACAGACATTTTTGGGGAGTAGGTGGCTGAATTTTCACAATAATTTAATGAATTGATTCACATAAATATCACAGCCATATCACCCTGCAGCCCAAAACTGGTTGCCCACTGAAGCTAAGCAGGGTCTGAGCTGGTCAGTACCTGGATGGGAGACCTCCTGAGAAAACTAGGTTGCTGCTGGAAGAGGTGTTAGTGAGACAGCAGGGGGGCTCACCCTGTGGTCTGTGTGGGTCCCAACGCCCCAGTGTAGTGACGGGGACACTATACTGCGAAAAAGCACCATCCTTCGGATAAGATGTTAAACCGAGGTCCTGACTCTCTGTGGTCATTATTGTAAGACACATAGTTTGTGTTTCGCTATAAAACTGATTTTGAAAGCAGAGACTTTGTTTTATATTAAAAGCACAAATCGTATTGCTATTGGGTGGCTGGCACACTACAAATAACGAATGCAATGGAAGACATGAAATATTATTTCCAAGCATACTCTCCCCGCGAGTATGACACATGGTATGATTTCTGCTAATAATCCCACATATATTTGAAGTGTATTAAAAATGGGTTAAATAAGAGAACTACAGCTCCCCCAAAGTAATGTTGATTGAGTGTGTGAGCTGATGTTAAGATAAAGATCCTGATCCTGTTAAGTTAAGATCCTGTTCAGTCTGTTAATATATTTTTGATATTGAGCTGTTTTTGCGAGTCCTTAAAATTGTCTCTTCCGCATCCCAGTAAGATGATGCGGCCGCTCGGACGCAACAATATTCAAATATATTCCGGTGGCCTGGCAACTTCTCCCGGTGCTCTCAATGCATGCCATTTGCATGCGCAATATAGGCTATACTCTCAAAATATTATAACTTTAATTTATACTATTTAAATTCTCAAAACATTCTTATAGTATTTCGACTTTATTCTCGTAGTATTTCAACTTTATTCTCGTAATTTTGACTTTATTCTTGTAATTTCGACTTTATTCTTGTAATATTTCAACTTTATTCTCGAAACATTTTGTCTTTATTCTCGAAATGTATGTATTCAGTAAATAAATACTAAATCAACTACTCTATTTAAAATTGTATTTTGAAGATAGTTTAATAATTATATAACTAATGACGGATAATGCAGAATCCCAGTATGATTCATCTTAAAGATATTCTATGACTTATATACAACCATATTAATATTGACATATTTAATTGCCTATATTTTAATCGAAGGTATGACAATATAAGACTATAAAAGCAAATTGAATGGTTTCACTAAATTAACCTATAGGTTTTAATGAAAGTGAAGATGTCTGTAATGTATGTCTAATTTAGTAAATATTAAATAAAATAACCCCATTAATATGTATAAAAGTATTAGTTGGTATCTTAGCCCAATGGTCCAATTTGATATATTTCTTTCCTCAGAATAAAAATGCTTACTTTCACTTCACAAATCTAAACAAAAACCCAGATGACAACAAAAAACGTCCATACTCAAAGTCATAGATTCAACTATTTTCCAGAGACAAATTAGTTCAATCAATTAACATCAAACCTGTTTCAACTAACTCCATCTCACAACTGTTGATATTCAGATGAAATAACGAAATGAAAAATAGCATAGGCATGCATCAAAAGTGCTGAGATGAAATTTATGGATATCATAAAAAATAATAAGGGTGGTGGTGGGGGCATGGGTTAACTCCGTTTTTCCCAACGTTGAAATTGAACGATTTTTAACAACCATGCTTTTCGACATGTATCTACAACGTGTTTCAGGTATATTAATTACAGATAAGTATTTTGACGTCACTCACAATGTGTCGTGCATGCGCGCCACTGTCATCAACCTGTACTGATCAGTACCATATTAAGTGTGTTAACCCTATAACCTATTGTTGACATTAATGACAACAGAGCCCGAAACGTCCGGAGAGTGAGTGTTTGGTTCCTACCATTGATTTGATCTTGGTTGGCTTATTCCACAATCCTACGGTGAAGGCGAGGAAGAAGGTCATTAAAATCATCGAAAGCGAGATTGTTGGTAAACTAACCACGACAGTTGCGTGAAGTTCACATGTTCTCGTTAAATAGAAGTCCTTGAAGTATATCGTGGAGGTATATGGAATCCTATTGATTGATAGCTCCAGCTGGATATTAATCCATGAGTGCACACTGCAGGCTTCCTCCTCTCCGTGTCCGTGCGCGCAATGAGCAAAGCTAGCGAACACACACACACACACACACACACACACACCGCCCATGGAGCTTTCACTTTGGCATGCGTCTCTTGCAAGCGCAGCGCGTGCCCTTCTGTGTAACTCAGCAACATGTTTGTTAGGGGTGTTAAACACAGTATTATCGGATTCACAAAGAAGCCAGTTGATGAATGCGATCGCTCTTTAAAGCAGGAACAGAGTTAGAAGTCCACTGATATAACACGACCTCGAGATAAGGTTATTTAAGGACTTCTAATGAAGTCATCCGGGTAAATTGCTAAATATTTGTCATTTGTAGAAAAAAATAATGGACGAGAAATATTATTAAATGATGCTCACTGACATGTTCAGTGTCATCAGTCTTGAAAGTGAAATTAGGAAAACGGTTTTATTTTGAGTAGAGCGGGTCGCCCCCTCAGGGCCTCGGCCATGTTGACGTCACGTGACCAGCTGCGCTGCGCTGATTACTAATTAAAATAAAAAAGTTTACTTTATAGCGCGTTTAATAAACGCTGAAGCCACTTTACAAAACCTAAACATAAAATTATCAAATAATGTAGCAACAACAATATACAGAGAACAGGCTACCCTGTTGATAAAAACAGCATATGCTGGTTAGGTAGGTTTTGAAGCACGGATGCTGGTTTAAGTTGGTCATGTGCTGGTCCTGAGCAGGAGCTAGTTGCTTAGCAGCAGCTTAGGACCAGCACATGACAGCTACAAGGACCAGCTTAAACCAGCATCCATGCTCAAAACCTACCTAACCAGCATGTTTTTCAACAGGGTATTATATGGATATGTATAATAAAGAAACTAACATTTGAAGCTGCAGCAGTTAACTAGCTTAATACTGACACCTTCACAGTTAACTAGCTTAATACTGACATCTATTGGCCCTAAATGTGTTAAGTGATTACACCGCGTCTAGTGCGGAGGTGTCCTAAGATCTGAGAAGCTGCATTATTGTAATCTGAAATACCATTAATTAAATAAATAAATACACAAAACAATTGACTTTTAAAAATATTTATTCAGATATATTTGAAATTCAAAAAGGTGACAGACATTTATATCAACGAAATGCAGAAAACCTTAGGTAAAAGGCCAAATATCTGACGCTTTTAGATGACACCCATATCTGAATTCCATCTACAATGTGTTTTTATTGGGTCTTTCCACTTGTGCCCAAACTCAGATTTGAGAGAGAGGCCTCCACCTCTGGATCGTCGTCTTCCTCCTCCTCATCATCATCTTCTTCCTCCTCGTCCTCATCATCATCATCAAAGTCGTCATCCTCATCGATATTCTCCTCGCCTTTGGAGCCCCCTCCAGATTCCAGATTTTTCCAATAGGAGTTGTATCCAGACGCACCATAATCATCTTCATCAGCGCCACTCTGCCGGCCAAATTTGTGTGTTCGGGCTGCAAGAACATCGAGCAAAATCATCCGGTTAGTACCAGACATCTAACAGCTACTCAAAAAATCATCCGGTTAGTACCAGACATCTAACAGCTACTCAAACAATCATCCGGTTAGTACCAGACATCTAACCGCTACTCAAAAAATCATCCGGTTAGTACCAGACATCTAACCGCTAATCAAAAAATCATCCGGTTAGTACCAGACATCTAACCGCTACTCAAAAAATCATCCGGTTAGTACCAGACATCTAACCGCTTCTCAAAAAATCATCCGGTTAGTACCAGATGTCTAACCGCTACTCAAAAAATCATCCGGTTAGTACCAGACGTCTAACTGCTACTCAAAAAATCATCCGGTTAGTACCAAACGTCTAACTGCTTCTCAAAAAAATCATCCGGTTAGTACCAGACATCTAACTGCTTCTCAAAAAAATCATCCGGTTAGTATCAGACGTCTAACCGCTACTCAAAAAATCATCCGGTTAGTACCAGACATCTAACCGCTACTCAAAAAATCATCCGGTTAGTACCAGACATCTAACAAAAATCATCCGGTTAGTACCAGACATCTAACCGCTACTCAAAAAATCATCCGGTTAGTACCAGACATCTAACCGCTACTCAAACAATCATCCGGTTAGTACCAGACATCTAACCGCTACTCAAAAAATCATCCGGTTAGTACCAGACATCTAACCGCTACTCAAAAATCATCCGGTTAGTACCAGACGTCTAACCGCTACTCAAAAATCATCCGGTTAGTACCAGACATCTAACCGCTTCTCAAAAAATCATCCGGTTAGTACCAGACATCTAACCGCTACTCAAAAAAATCATCCGGTTAGTACCAGACATCTAACCGCTTCTCAAAAAATCATCCGGTTAGTACCAGACATCTAACCGCAACTCAAAAAATCACCCGGTTAGTACCAGACATCTAACTGCTACTCAAAAAATCACCCGGTTAGTACCAGACATCTAACCGCTACTCAAACAATCATCCGGTTAGTACCAGACATCTAACCGCTACTCAAACAATCATCCGGTTAGTACCAGACATCTAACCGCTACTCAAACAATCATCCGGTTAGTACCAGACATCTAACCGCTACTCAAAAAATCATCCGGTTAGTACCAAACGTCTAACTGCTACTGAAAACCGCTGTTATACAAGTATCATTGATATACCATACCATTAATATTTTTGTTAATATTACTATTGTTTAATATTTCTAAAGATTTTTGAAAGATTTTTTGCAAATTAATGCTTTTACAAATATTTTTAGATTCATATTTAGATTTGAGTTATTTACATTTATGTATTTAGCAGACGCTTTTATTCAGGTTATATATTTTTTGTCAGTATATTTATTGAGATGTTAGTTATTTATACTGAATAAAATGTATTTTGTTTTCACTTTGATTTTAGTTTAAGTGTTTCGGTTTAATTTTTGTGCTATTGTCATTTTTATTAGTTTGCTGGGGGCCGAGTTATATTTCTATTCAGTTTAATCAATTTTAAGTAGTGCTGTCAAATTGATTAATTGCATCCAAAATTAAAGTTATATATATTGCATATCGTATATATATATATATATATATATATATATATATATATATATATATATATGCATACATGTTATATATAAATATAGTGTACATGTATATATTTAAGAAATATATGTATATATATATATATATATATATATATCAATGCGAATATATACATAGATATATGTGTGTATTTATATATACACAGTATAATATAATACACGATATGTAAACTCAAACTTTAATTTTAAGTTTATTTAGTTTGTAATTTTTGTACTTTATTTAATCTAAATGAAAATGGGAATTATTACGTTATTACGTTTAAAATACGTTTGATTTCAGCTAATGTTTATTTAATTTAACAAAAATGTTTTTATGGTTTCAGTAAAAAAAAAAGAGCTATTATTATTTGTATTGAATGTTTAAAAAAATTAAGAATTATATGATCAATTTTATTTTGATTAATTGCTGCACTATACTGAATAAAACGTCTACATTTAGACGAGACTGTAACCGTAGATGGCAGAGAGGAACTCACTGGACATGCTGAGATCTTTGGTCTCCTGAGTTTCATGTCCACACTTTGGGCACGGAGGAGCCTTGCCTTTCTCCTGCTTGAACACTTTGCTTCGAGCGTGATCGTCACAGAAACATGCCTGAAAAACAGCAGTTCACTCACAGTTTGTCCAAACAATATACACAATCAAACCAGACTGATGAAAATCCTAACCTTGCACCGGAGACAAGAATGCTGACCGAGACGATTACAAGATAAGCCTGAAATTGGGGCAAAAGTCATTAAAGTCGAAAGTCTTATTGTAAAGAATATTATAAAAACACGGGCAGTGAGACAGACGTACATTTATAAGTCTCCGATTCCAGGATCTGACAGCTCGCCTGGTGTTCGAACTGATCATCCTCACACAAGAAGTTGTGGCAAAAAGAGCAGCGGAAAATGCGTCCACCTGTACATTATACAACAAACAGGATTTGATTGGTTTCTCCAACCATGGCAGAGCACGGCTGATTTACAGTAAGGTAACTAGTGCTGGGGAAAGTTACTTTTAAAAGTACTGCATTACATTGTGTGTTACTCCATAATGTAACTAATGACTTTTTATGGAAAGTAATGCATTACATTAATTTTGTGTTACTTTCTGTCGCCTGGGCTGGACTTGCTTATTTGTTTTTAATAGCCAAAAGTTATATTTTTGGCAACTTTAAAGGCTCTTTCACACCAAAAGTGAAAATAATAAGCCTCAAGCTGAAGGAAGTACCTCTGGCACCTCACTCACAAGTCTTCAAGCAAAGTAACTTGTGTCACTTATTCAAAAAAGGTAATTCAGATATGCTGCTGTAAAATTAAAAGTAATGCATTACTAGTTACTGGAAAAAAGTAATCGGATTACATCACTCGTGTTACTCGCAACTGGTGGTAGCTGTTTGTGTCGTAGTAGACGTGAACGTTTGCTCTTTACCGTGTTCCCAAACGCTGCGGTCACACTCGATGCAGTCTGCGTCAGAAAGAGCGCAGGAGCAGGCATGGGTGCCCAAGCACTTCCTTCCATGGCAAACCCAGGCCTCGCAGAAGTCACATATGGCCCCCTGTGGGATACAAACACTACTGTATTCACAACAGAGCCACGCATTCACAGTCAGACGCTTCTGTGTTCAGTCAAAAAACTGATTCTTGGTCCGAGCAAGAGCTCAAATCACACGCCAGCATTTTCAGATTCTTCCACAGCTAATGTAAAACATTTAACAGTGATGTATGCATCAGCACGATTCCAAGAGACTTCTATTTTTAATCACAGGAAAATATAAGCGTACAGAACGCAAGTTTAGTGACCCCAAAAAGTATTGAGTTCCACTGCATTAGAAACAAAAAGTGAACAATTTTCCTACAACTAACTTCACTTTTCTGAGCCATTTGTGCAATGATTGGAAAAGAAACTAATTTAACCACAATCCAACTTTTCTATACCTATTGAGTTTAAATCATGGGGGGGGATCTGGTTAAGGGAACTTCCACTCAAAATGACTGAAACAAATCATTTCAAATAATAAGGTTGTGCAACAAATAACCCCTAATCAGTATATCATGCTCTATTTGTATCTGTCAGGAAACCAACACAATGCTTGGAATTGTATCGCCATCAATATCTGTGACAAATCTATTTCAGTCCTCTAGCCGTGTCCGGTTTCCTTGTATTTTACCATATTAATATGAAAGACAATTTTGTTTTGGCCTAAATCCTCACTCAAATCACTTTCACATGGCAGTTAGAAAATGTACTTATATTCCCCTTTTCACTTCCAATCCTTATTAGCTGTGTTTACTGGAATATTGATCATATTCAGTTTTATATTAATAATAAAACATTGATTTGTCAAAATCAGGGACAGCACTTTGAAATATGCATAAGTATTGGTTAATAATGGAGCATTTTTAATCAACACAACATTTAAACAGTAATATTTGACATTAATTTGAGCTTTTAGGGTTGTTCGAGGTCTGCTGAACACGTTTAAGTGTACTTCTGTTGTTCGATGAGTGATGTAATAATGTCACCTCACTGTACCTGGAGTTTTTGGCAAATTATTAGTATTGCATTCTTAAAGTTAACCTTTAAACACATTTACACAGTCGCTGAATATTTACAGTTTAACGGAAGAAACTCCCATTTTTGTGCAGAAGATCATGGGGTGAAGGAAAGAGGTGAAGTCTTCGCACCTACAGTCAGAACATGTGTGATGACAAACACAAGTCATGTCTTTCATTCTACAGATCACTGAAGAAGCTGAATATAAATCATAAGAATTTTTCTTCTTTTCTGGCGGTTGGCAAACCAGCTCAAATGGTGCATTTACCGCCTGTTGTGCAACCTAGAGAATGCGGTTTCCTATCATTCCCAGCTTCTCAAAGATAGTTGCTTGGCTTTCTGTCAAAAACAGCCCTTTCTAGCATAATGAGTATAACATGCAAGACATTTGAGGACATTTATGGAGATGTTTGTGCTTACCACCATGCCCATTCCAGTGCTGTAAACACCAGGATGTCTTATGACACAGTCTGAAGCCTTCATGCATTTCGTTTTGCCTTTGAATAAAGAAAAATAACAGAATAAATATATCAAATAGAAGACTAAAACATCTAGAAATGTACTGCACTGGTTGCCCACCAGTCGTGATTTATCTCTCTAGTCTCTATTTATTTTATGATACACTAGGCACATTTCAGAAGTTCACCTCCCTTTGTGTGCTTAGGGATCATTTTATATGCTCTTTTTTTTTATTCTGAGGTCTGTTTATAATGTCAGTACATTTAATGAGCTGTGCTTTGAAGAAACGGCCCTTTGCATGCATGCGAGCAGCAGCGCTGTGTTCCTGAGCTGCAGATTTGATTCAGGCATGTGATCAGTTACAGACAAAAGAAGGAAATCTGACCACGCCCTCAGCACTTATTAAAAAAATATTTTAGCACATTCAAATATACATCTTATATTGTAATAATACATACTATTGTGCTGTAAAAAAATAAAAAGTAGCATTTAATAATAATGATAGCAATATAATATATTATGATAAAGTACTATAGTAAAGTATATAGAATTGTTATTATTATTATTAAAGTACCTGCCAGACGTTTGGAAATGTTACAATTATTAATGATTTTGAAATAATATCTTCTGCTCATCAAGGCTGAATTTATTTGATTAAAATAAAACAGCAATATTGTGAAATATTCCCCCAAAAATGTAAAGTTATTCCTGTGATGCAAAGCAGAATTTTAGTGCCGTCAAATAATTAATCGTTGATTAAATCGCACTCAAAATAAAAGTTGTGTACTGTGTTTATTTATATATAAATACACAAACATACAGAATATATTTTGAAAATATTTACATGTATACTCATATAATTTCTATTATATATCAATATATTTAATATATAAATGTAACATATTTCTCTTAAATATATACTGTGTGTGTATTTATATATACATAATAAATATACACATTACACACTCATATAATACGTTTTCTAACATTTTTGATTATTATCAATGTTGAAAACAATTTTCTGCTTCATATTTTGTGTGGAAATGGTGATACTTTAATTTTCAGGATTTTTTGATAAATATAAAGTTTAATGAACTGCATTTATTTACATTTATCAAATATATTAATTTCATTTGTTAATATATTTATTAAAATAGAAATATCATTTTAAATGTCTTCACTCACTTTTAATCACTTTCATGCATGATTGATTAAATTATTAATTTCTCTCTCTTTTAAATCTTATACAAATGTTTGAGTGGTATCATATTTTCCACCAAAATATTAAGCAGCAAAACATTTTTAACATTGATAATGAGAAATGTTTCTTGAGCAGCAAATCAGCATATTATAATGATTTCTGAGTGATTGTGACACTGAAACTTATTTTTTAAACAACAGATTTATAAATGTTTCTAATGATGAATGTTGTGTTCCCAAATGCAAATTAAAGTGTCTCAGACCAAGACGCAGCGCAGCTAGCACTAGCAGTGAAACACTTCAGGAGTGTTGAAGTCGTCCTCTGATTGGTTGAATTATACAGGATTTCCGGGAGACGTGTGTCGCGTTCTTTAACGTTCTGCCTGGAAACAGCGATGTCGTGGCGCCAAACCCTCTCACGACAGAAGAAATCCGTCGTGTTTACAACCGTGATGCCGAGCGCTTATCAGGATCAACTAAACGCTGGAGTTTCAAAAGTATGTGAAATATTTAAAATACATCCAAGAGTTTCACACACCGGTCTGTTATTATGGCGACATTTCCACAAACCCGAAACGTGACGCTGAACGAAATGAACTGTGATTGATTGCTTGACATGTCAGCTATGGGCGGGCCTTGACCAATGAAAGCTGCCGTCTATTCTAGGGGTCGACCGATATGTGTTTTTCAGGGCCGATGCCGATACCGATTATTACAGATCAAGTAGACCGATAACCGATATTTTGAACCGATATACGTGTCTGGTGTAAAAATGAAAATGAATGCCAAAATTAATAATAACAAGAGCTCTGACAAAAAACGTTCTTTAAATGCTTTTAAACATGTCTTTAATTCTGAAAACTGTTAATAACAACAACATTTCCGTTGGTTTTAATTTACAGTACAGTGCAAATGAAGGCATAAAACATTAATTTAATTTATTTTTTAATCAAATGAGAGTTAGACTTTATTTTGGCAAACAAATGAGTTTACTATTAAAATTAAAACATGGAAGAAATAGCATATCGTGTTATTATTCTCAACAAAAGTTGTAATAATTGTTGTAGTTGTATTACGATATACAGTAATATATTCGCTAAACCGAACTTATATTTTGACAGGTTGCCATGAGGACCTTTTAAGTTTCTGTAGCCTATGTATATTTGATATGACGATCGCTTTACTCAAATGAAACTGTCAAATGCTCATGAAGTGACTGTCCGAGCAGTTCTGGGGATGTTGTTCGTGTATTTATGTCCTCATTTAGTGAGACGGCAGATGCTGAAAACACCGCAGCAGCACGCGCTTCAGTATGTATGTGTGCAGTAAATGAAACCGCACGCCTGTGTCATTCATTAACAAAGATGCAGAACATGCAGGATTCATATTTAAAGTGTTTTCGTAATATTTATAGATACTAGTCCATAGCGAGTCGATTTAAGTGTACTGACCTACTTTTGATTAATTCATCCAAACTTGACATTCCGTGACATTCCGCGTTATACGGTAAATTCCATTATATGACTGCATTCCGCGATCGCCGCATTTTCGCATCGCTGGACATCATGGGTTATATTGAGGTGTTTTGCAACTTCAGCAAGTCTGCTGCTGCTTTACCTTTGAGAGACAACTGATGCGTGATCACTGAGGCAGCTCCAGTTAGCATGTGCTCTCGCTGTGAGACTGCCTTCAGTTTTCCGCGTTGATTGGTCGGACTCGTGACTCTCTACATATCAGATGAGCGGTGGGCGGAGATTGCTCTCAGAGATTGAGAGATCGCCTCACTCTCACAGAGTGTTGAGCTCAGACAGGCTGCATCGAGCCAAATAGTGCATTTAAACATTAAATAGTTTCACCTGTATTATTTATTCACCAATAAATAATGTCACCTGTAAATAGTATGTTTGTTTGCATTATAAAAAATGTAAAACAAAAAAAAAATTAAATTATCGGCAAATCTGTTTCGAAAATGGCCGATATCGATAATCGGTAAAATGCTTAATATCGGCGCCGAAAATCGGTCGACCCCTAGTCTATTCCAGACCTTCAGCCGCTACGTGAGACTAAGTGAATCGAAACTAAAAACAGTACTCTAACAGCAGACGTGCGCTACATCAGACTACGGTCTATTATATAATTCCATCACTACCGTTGTTCATTTTATGACAGCACTAGCAATCTCAAATTCTCACCGCATTCATGAAAAGTCACCGGGTCGAGGAACACGTTCCAGCGCTGATTCTACTCACGTTTGGCGCGTGAACGCTTTGAACGGTCCTGCAGATGGCGCCGCGAGCTCAGCGTTCTCAGGACCATTCCATTCATTATGTTTTAGAAAACAATCAACCTATTCGCCGTTTATTTATGTACTAGCTTAAGGCCATTTGTGCGATTTCAATCATCATGAAGTAACCACAAAAACATCAAATCTACGTGAATCACACGTGTGATTCTTCTCCCTCGGAGATCGGAAAATATGCAACATGATGAGGGTCAGTTATCATGAGCGCTGGGGTTCAAAGGGATGAAGTTCATCTCACCGCACTGTGCACACATGGGAAGTTTCTGCACTGAAGCGCAGAAATAGCAGAACGCCCTGTTCTTTTGTCGCCTGCAAACAGAAAATAATTATATCAAATATTAAGGAAAGGTGCAAGGTAATGTAACAATTCTGAGTACAAAATAAGTCAAATTACCTTAGACACTTATCACATTCCTAAAAAGTAGAAAAAAGGTTAGGTCTGTGCATTAATGTACTAGTTAGAAAATGCCTAAATATTCCTATAGGTTACATCCAAATTTTGATAGAAACTTAAAAAGCATGTCTGGGTCATCTCACAAAGGAACACACTAAATAAATATATCTGACCCTGGAGCACAAAACCAGTCATAAGTAGCACAGGTATATTTGTAGCAATAGACAAAAATACATTGTGTGGTCAAAATTATTATTTTTTGAATGCCAAAAATCATTAGGATATTAAGTAAAGATTATGTTCCATGAAGATATTTTTTTAATTTCCTACTGTAAATATATCAAAACTTCATTTTTATTAGTAATATGCGTTGCTAAGAACTTCATTTAGACAAATTTAAAGGCAATTTTCTCAATTTTCTTTTTTTGCACCCTCAGATTCCTTGGTTTCAGATGATGTGCAAATCTCAATTTTGCAAAATTGATGTATAGACACACACACACACACACACACACACACACACACACACACACACACATATATAAATATATCATGGCCAAGAATATCAGCACCCTTGGTAAATATGATCAAAGAAGGCTGTGAAAATTAATCTGCATTGTTAATCCTCTTGTTCTTTTATCTAAAAAATTCACCAAAATCTAAAGTATGTTTGCCTTTTTATAATGTATCGCTTATTGTATTCCTCAATTGTAAGTCTCTTTAGATAAAAGTGTCTGCTAAATTAATAAATGTAAATTTCATAATATCCCCCCTTTTTATTATTATTCACCAATTAAAGTTTACATTTTTGTGAATTTTTAAATAAAAGATCAAAAAGATTAACAATGCAGATTAATTTTCACAGCCTTCTTTGATCATATTTACCAAGGGTGCCGATATTTTTGGCAATGACTGTGTGTGTGTGTGTGTGCATATATATATATGTGTGTGTGTGTGTGTGTGTGTGTGTGTGTGTGTAGGTTTCGTAATTTCACTTTAATGGCAATGACCAGGTTCTTTTCTTTGCCATTAAACTGAAATAACCGAACATAAAATTAGGAGCCAAAAAAAATACTAATTTCAGAAGAAATGTTTAAATGGCAATTAGAGACATAGACGTTTTTATTTTCAGTTTTAAAAGGAGAATAAGCACGCAGTAAACTAATTTGAACGCCTTGAGAATTTAAAAACAATTATAACATTTTCGTCATCTGTCAATGCAGTATGAACGCTGGCTCTCATCATTAACAGACGGCGCATGTGTGAAAGCGTTAGATGACTCTCACCATGGATGCATTGCACGGTTGTTTGGCCACATCCACAGTCTCTCTATTAGCTCGAAACTGTTTCTCTCGCTCCTTTCTGCTCTCGGCCTTCTTACGAGCGCCAGTCTTCTTCTTAGGCATCTTCCACCTCTAATATCACAGAGACAGAACACACATCTGTGACACGTGTAATGTATTCACTATAAAACACATCGAGATGTCCTGTACAGAGCGTGACTCCGCGCTGCTGATTCCCACTCAAACGAGTTCGTGAAGGACTTTAATAAACATCTCAACTTATCAGTTACCTTTACGAAAACGTCTGGTTTTAGCCACCGCTCAATAGCATATAATCGACCACGTTTGTCATAAGAAACATACCCAGATTAAACAGGCAGTTGATCACAGCTGATCCCGGTGCGTGTGTAACGGGAAATAGTTCCGGAAGGAAACTTAACTGAAGCTGTTTTCAGTTCCATCGACATTTGCTAACAGGTGTCTTTTGCGTGGGTGGAACTGTTTGGATTAAAATCATATCCAGATAAATTGTATTAAAATACCCATGTATATCAAAACCCATATATGTGTTAATTTAATAGAATTACAGGAGCTGTAGTCCCGCTCCATCACAGAGGAGGGCAACGCATATGTTCTGCGCTGTCCGTAACAGAGCGGTTGCCAGATACTCTACCAGATAACTTCACTAATCCTGCATCCCAATGTGCATATATCCACCCTATCTGCCCTAAATAGCATTGCAAATGACTAATATCACGTATCATTTAGGATGGATAGTATACTCATCGGGACACATGCTAAGTTTTCACGTTGCCTCTTCTATATGTTATAAGTAATCAATTAAAATAAAATGTGTTCATTGCAAAATATGTGTGTGTGTGTCGCTTCAATTATTCAGATTTATTTATCTCTTTGAGTCCCTTATCGCTCAATTGTTTATTGTGATATTCTTAAACAACTGCATTTTTCCTCTACAGTCCATGTTTTTAACAATATCTGGCAACCTTCGCATCCGACGCCGTCATAACAAGCGCAAATGCTGCTGGGAGGCTCGTCATGATGGTGGACTGCATCTATAAGCCACTTTTAAAGGACGACGGCGATGGACAGGTAGATGTTTCGGTCTGACTGCGCTTTAATTGTGTTGTGGGGTTGCCAAGTGATGTCGTATTCAAGGATCGTAATCATATACTGATAAAGACGCTCCCCAGCGTGAAAACAGTTAGTTTGTATCATCTCTGAAAACATGGCAATGTCCCTAACCCAAGCCTGCCGGAGTCTTGCCCTGTCTACATGGCTGCTGTCGTTTTGCTTTGTGCATTTGCTGTGTCTGGACTTCACAGTGGCAGAGAAGGAGGAATGGTACACTGCCTTTGTCAACATCACTTACCTGGATCCAGTCACATCTGAAATAAAGACAGACAAGAGTGAATGTGGCAGATATGGGGAGCACTCGCCTAAAAGAGATGCCAGGGGCTTTGTGTTTATGCCATCTCTTCTGCAGGACAGACAGGCGTGTGACGGTAACATTCAATTCCCCCTTCCCCATCCCAGCATCCCATGGGTAGCACTGATAGCCAGTGGAAACTGCACCTACAGGGAGAAGATCAGACATGCTGCTGCTCTCAATGCATCTGCTGTGGTCATTTACAATCTGGGCTCCAGCAACTCTAATGAGACCATTACTATGCCACATCACGGTAAGATGAGGTGCTTTTCTTGTGCATGTGCTCATTACTTGACCATTAAAGCTGTGCACTGTATTCCAAGTTTATAAACCCACTTGCATCATAGCATATGTGAAGAGCAACTTAAAGGGATAGTTCACCTAAAAAAAAAAATTCAGCTTAAGTTATTCCAAACCTGTATGCATTAATTTCTTCTGCTGAGCACAAACTAATATATTTTGAAGGATGTGAGAAACCAAATGTTAGCCAGTGACTTTTCATACTATGCAAATAAATGGCTGCCGGCACCTGTTTGGTTTCTAGCATTCTTCAAACTGTGTTCAACTGAAGAAGGAAATGCACACAGGTCTGGAACAACTTGAGGGTGAGCAAATGATGACAGAATTATCATTTTTGGGTGAACTATAAAGAAGCTTTTATTGGTGGTTATTTAGGTGAATTTCTTGAATGTATAACAAGGATATCACATCAATGCACCAACATGTGATTATGGCTAGTGATCCATATTTTGTGATTCAAGCTTGTCCAGTTTGTTTGCACTATTAATAGTTAACATCTATCATGCACTGTATCCTGATGTGGAAAACCCGTTAGATTTGCATGATCTATTTACATACTTTGCAAAGTATTAAGCCTCTTTTGCATCAAAACCATATTTGCATCAGTATTACTTTCATAGTGCATCATAATTCACACCAAAAAGAAAAAAGTTACACTTTACAATAAGCTTCCATTAGTTTTATTAATTATTTATTGCTCACAACAATAAATAATATTGATGTAATGCAAAATAGTCAAAACTATAATGCTATAAACAATGCATATTATTGCACATTAATGATATTCCCAACTGTCTCTTGACTCCATTATCTCATACTTGTATGGTTCATATATTACAGGAATCTAAATGTATTGGTCTACACACATATTTTCTGTGATTGCTGTCTTGACTAACTCTGAAGCAACCAAACGATGTTTATTACTTGAGTTACGACATGATTACTCAACGCGTTTGCAGGTTTCTTCATGCTTGTGTTGTGCTGTCTCAGCAATGGATGACTTTCACAAAAACATGTCCAGGTCATAAGGAAAATATTAAGAAATGATATGTTGTATAAAGAAAGTGAGGCTTTTCTTCTGAACTGTTATTATTGTTGTTATTGACAGTTAAGTTCATGTTCTCCCAATCTCATTAACATTAAAAACTCATTAATACATTAAAGATATAGATGAGGTTTTTCTTTTCATTGGAACAGATTTGGAGAAATTGAGCATTACATCACTTGCTCAGCAATGGATGCTCTGCAGTGAATGGGTGCCGTCAGAATGAGAGTCCAAACAGCTGATAAAACATCACAATAATCCACACCACTCCAGTCCATCATTGCCTCTGGATATAATACGAGTCCTCTTTGTGTAAAATAGCTTTCTCCATTGAAAAAGGTCATCTCGTCTGAATCAGGAGTGAAATATGCACAGATCAAGCACTGTTTCCAAGCCAAAAACTGTTTTAAACAAATATGTTGGTGGATTTTGATGCGAGAGAGTAACAGGGGAAGGACTTTTTCATTGGAGGAAGCATTATTATTGATTACTTGTGTATTATTGTGATGTTTTTATCAGCTGTTTGGACTCTAATTCTGACGGCACCCATTCACTGCAGAGCATCCATTGCTGAGCAAGTGATGTAACGCTACATTTCTCCAAATCTGATCTGATGCAGAAACAAACTCCTCTACATCTTGGACAGTGTGGGTGAATTTTCATTAGTGTGGGTGAACTATTCATTTAAAACACGTTCTCGAAGATCTTGTCTGTGCGTGTTTCAGTTTGGAAACGTTAGTGGGAGTTGTTATATTGCTCAAACCATTTCAACCACAAGAATCTCTCTTGCATTTGCAGAACATGCTGTTGTGTCTGATGAAGAGTTCCTGTTGTTCTCTCGGTCCCTTCCCCGCTGTTTTCTTGTCTCTTGACCCGTTGTTTCATGAGTTCTCGGTGGTTTTGAGAGTTAAATCAGTCATGGCAAGAGCAATAGTATCCAGACAGATTTTACTGCATATGTTGGTTAAAGCTGCAGTGTTTTTTTCCCCAATGTAACAGGGACAGTTCACCCTTACATTGTTCTGTCGTCATTTATTCATCACTACACGAGTCTTGTAAATAGTATTTAAGCTTTGAAATAAGCAATGCTGGAGTAAAGTTATCTCAAAATGAAATGATTCTGTTTATTGCTATGTTTACATTACAAGAAAGAAAAGTCTGTAATTATTTACTCGCCCTCAAGCTGTCCCAAACCTGAATGAACTTCTACTGAACACAAAATAAGATATTTTGAAGAACCAAATGGTCGTTGGTCCCTGGCTTAGTTGGTCCCTTAGAGAAAGAAATTCAATGGAAGTCAATGGGGACCATCAACTGTTTTATTACCAGCATTCTTCAAAACATAGTTTTTTTGTGTTCAGCAGAAGAAAGAAACTCATTCAGGATGAGTACATGATGACAGAATTATCATTTTAGGGTGAACTATTCATTTAACCTCCGTGTTTAGCCTCTATCATGCTAAAATGCTTATCATTTGAGGGTTGAAGCGGGTCAGAGTCTGAAACTGACTACATTCATGTATAGTTTTGACCTCTGACCTGCTGCTGTCATGTGGTTACAGATGAAGCTCCATACAAGTGTTGTGTTTAACATTAATCACATGCTCCTGTATCCTGAACTCGGCAGCGCGGTTATTCATTTCTCAAAGCCAGTTCCTTGTTTGTAGACGGAGACGGCTGGTACTCAGCACTGGTCAAGTGCATTCTTCAGTGTTATCTTTGGTTTGACATTGAGTAATGGACATGTGCATGTTGTGGGAATCAGAGATCTGAAATAGTGCTGTTGTGGGAAACTCGCTGTAAGTATGTCAGAGTTCATCTCATCTGAACGTGCTTGAATTCTTCAGGTCAGATGGTAATGTTTATCAAGCAGCTCAGATGCACATCTGGCTGTATTACATTCATTTGGAGGATGAATGACTGGCTTGCTCAGATGCAAAGCGGACGTTCAGAGTCCAGAAAGAGCTTAGCTGAGACGTGTGAAGACTTCAGGTCAGATGTTAATGTTTATCAAGCAGCTCAGATGCACATCTGGCTGTATTACATTCATTTGGAGGATGAATGACTGGCTTGCTCAGATGCAAAGCGGACGTTCAGAGTCCAGAAAGAGCTTAGCTGAGACGTGTGAAGACTTCAGGTCAGATGTTAATGTTTATCAAGCAGCTCAGATGCACATCTGGCTGTATTACAGCTCAGTACACATTGCTCATTTGGAGGAGGAATGACTGGCTTGCTCGGATGCAAAGCGGACGTTCAGAGTCCAGAAAGAGCTTAGCTGAGATGTGTGAAGACTTCAGGTCAGATGTTAATGTTTATCAAGCAGCTCAGATGCACATCTGGCTGTATTACAGCTCAGTACACATTGCTCATTTGGAGGATGAATGACTGGCTTGCTCGGATGCAAAGCGGACGTTCAGAGTCCAGAAAGAGCTTAGCTGAGATGTGTGAAGACTTCAGGTCAGATGGTAATGTTTATCAAGCAGCTCAGATGCACATCTGGCTGTATTACAGCTCAGTACACATTGCTCATTTGGAGGATGAATGACTGGCTTTCTCAGAGTCCAGAAAGAGCTTAGCTGAGACGTGTGAAGACTTCAGGTTCAAATGATGAACATCAGCTGATGGAAAACACAATAAATCGTTTAAATGCAAAATCAACGAAATGTATAACAAAACAAAAAGTATGTTCTTTTAAAACGTGCTGCTTAAAATTAGGTTCAACTGAAACATCAACTACTTTGACATTCTAGTGCAGGTTTACTAATTATTACAAAACTGGCTTTATATATCTAGTCTTATAAAAACAAAATTATTAATCCTCTTAATGTAGGATTTATTTTTTGGTTGTAGTATGTATTTATTATTTTTGTTTATTTACTCATTTTTTTCTATGTTTTTGTCTTTATGCCATTTTTGAAACATTAAAATTCTCTTTTTTTAGTAAAGCCTGATTATTCTATTAAAAATATTTTTTGTTAACTTAAAGCTGAAATATAATAAAATATAAATGTTAAACTTAAAATAAAAAATAATAAAATGTGTTCTTGGCATCTAAGTGAATTAAAAGAAGTTGAAGTATTTCGGTGACAAACTAATAAAGAAATAAAAATAATAAAGCTAAATAGAAAAAAAATATATCAACATAAAAGCCTTAAACTAACATTGAAATGAAAACTGAATATATAAAAATAAATACTAACTGAAAATATAAATGAATACTTCAATAATATGTAAATAATACTAAAACAACATCTTGAAACAATATCACTTGAAAATATCAGACTTGTTAAATATTAAGTATTAGTCTTTAGGAAATGCTCTTAATAATAACACAAAAAATATGAATTGTAGTAATTTATTCTGGAAGATTAATTTTCTTTTATTAATTTATTCTGAAAGATAAATTTTCTTTTAATAATTTATTCTGAAAGATTAATTTTCTTTTAATAATTTATTCTGGAAGATGAATTTTCTTATTATAATTTATTCTGAAAGATGAATTTTCTTTTAAGAATTTTTTTCTGGAAGATGAATTTTCTTTTAAGAATTTATTCTGAAATATTAATTTTCTTTTAATAATTTATTCTGAAAGATGAATTTTTTTTTAATAATTTATTCTGAAAGATGATTTTTTTTCCGGAAGATTAATTTTCTTTTAAGAATTTATTCTGAAATATTAATTTTCTTTTAATAATTTATTCTGGAAGATGAATTTTCTTTTAATAATTTATTCTGAAAGATGAATTTTTTTCCGGAAGATGAATTTTCTTTTAAGAATTTATTCTGAAAGATGAATTTTCTTTTAAGAATTTATTCTGAAAGATGAATTTTCTTTTAAGAATTTATTCTGAAAGATGAATTTTTTTCCGGAAGATGAATTTTCTTTTAAGAATTTATTCTGGAAGATGAATTTTCTTTTAATAATTTATTCTGGAAGATGAATTTTCTTTTAATAATTTATTCTGAAAGATGAATTTTTTTCCGGAAGATGAATTTTCTTTTAAGAATTTATTCTGGAAGATGAATTTTCTTTTAATAATTTATTCTGGAAGATGAATTTTCTTTTAATAATTTATTCTGGAAGATGAATTTTCTTTTAATAATTTATTCTGGAAGATGAATTTTCTTTTAATAATTTATTCTGAAAGATGAATTTTTTTCCGGAAGATGAATTTTCTTTTAAGAATTTATTCTGGAAGATGAATTTTCTTTTAAGAATTTATTCTGGAAGATGAATTTTCTTTTAATAATTTATTCTGAAAGATGAATTTTTTTCCGGAAGATGAATTTTCTTTTAAGAATTTATTCTGGAAGATGAATTTTCTTTTAAGAATTTATTCTGGAAGATGAATTTTCTTTTAATAATTTATTCTGAAAGATGAATTTTCTTTTAATAATTTATTCTGAAAGATGAATTTTCTTTTAAGAATTTATTCTGGAAGATGAATTTTCTTGTATTGTATTTCTTGTTTATTTCATTTCTTCATGTTCTGTGATTTAATGAAGCAGAATCTAAATGAAGAATGTCTTGTTCATGTTATCGGTTTAAATGAAGGTGTGAAGGCCCGTGTTACATCAGCTTTGCAGATCTGTTCAGGAAGTGCAAGCGTGGGCTTCTCTAGAGATTTCTAGAGCTCAGACGACTCTTAGCTTGTTTTGACACTGAATGCACCTCTCTGAGTGTCTGTGTGTTAAAGTGTGTGAAGTGTGTCATCATCTGAGAACTGAACCCGGTCATCATCATTGGTTTAGGATCCGGAGACGTGGTGGCGATCATGATTCCTGAGCACAAAGGTCGTGAGATCATGGCCCTGCTGGAGAAGAACATAACCGTGGCCATGCACATCACCATCGGCACACGTAACCTGCAGAAATCCGTCAGCCGCACCTCCGTGGTGTTCGTCTCCATCTCCTTCATCGTGCTGATGATCATCTCTCTGGCCTGGCTGGTCTTCTACTACATCCAGCGCTTCCGCTACGCCAACACACGCGACCGCAACCAGGTGCTGTACAGGCACGCTTGTATTTACACAACATGCACTAAGACTGTAATTAGACATTTCAGTGCAGCGTGTCTCTTGTCTTCTGCAGAGGCGATTTGGTGATGCTGCAAAAAAGGCCATAAGCAAGTTACAAGTGCGGACCATCAGGAAGGGTGACAAGGTTCAGTTCGTTCTGTGGTTTCTTTGGCAGATGTCTTGGTATTTTAGTATTGTGAAATGTTTAAGCAATTCTCTCAAAGGAATAATGCCATAGTTCAAATGAAAAATCATGCAAAATGAGGCAAAAACACATCCTTATCAACTGGCCAGGCAGCTTTTATTATACAGTTGTTCAAAAGTTTAGAATAATATAGATTTATTTTTATTTAAAAGAATGTCGTCTTCCCACCAAGGCTGCATTCATTTGATCAAAAATATGGAACATATTGTAAAATAATATTACAATTTAAAATAACTGTTATACTATAATAATATGTGTTAAAATCTAATTTATTTCTGTGATGCGCAGCTGAATTTTCAGCATCATTACTCCAGTCTTCAGAGTCACATGATCTTCAGAAATCAGTCTAATATGCTGATTTGATGCATTTATTATTATCTATGTTGAAAACAGTTGCTTCATATTTTTGTGTAAACTGTGCAGCATTTTTCAAATCCTTTGATGAAAAAAAGTTACAAATAGTATTTATTTGAAATAGATTAATATGTTTGGTTTTATGCATCATTTCTGAATAAAAGTATTAATTTCTTGCTTAAAAAAATTCATACTGACCTCAGATTTTAAGTGAGTGTAAAATGGATTGTATATTCTTATCACAAGTGTCACTCTTTGAAGAGGAAATGTTATAGAAGTGTGATCTCTGTACGTAGTCTGGTGATTCAGTCTCATTATGTGTTTTCTGGCTGTATGTGAGATCTCATGGAAGTGTACAGGTACAGTCGCCCACGTGAGGTTTCTCACACTTTATATATCGACCCACTGTTTCTAGGAAACCGAGTCGGACTTTGATAACTGCGCCGTGTGTATCGAAGACTACAAACCGAATGATGTTGTCAGGATACTGCCGTGTCGGTAAGACTTCACACAAGATTTCAGCAAAGTAGCTTCAAATGATGAGTTCTGATGCTCAGAGAAACTGTAAACAAGTCATCGTTAGTCAAGTTAGTGCTGCTGTCGTATTGAAGTTCAACTATTGAACTCAATGAGCTCTTCCTCTAAAGCCATTCAGTTTGAAATGTTTTCTCAATAATGCAGCGTCCGTATGAATCAAAGGCCTTCCTTACATTGTGTCTACACTGATGAAAATACATCACTTCATCTAGAAGCAATGATACTGGAAGTCAACAGACGACACATTTCTATTATTCAAATGATGCACAGCTATTCCAGACACTTTGCCTTAATGCATCTGTTTAATTTAATAATTCTATTTACAAAAAACACTATATTTAAATATCTTTTGACCGTTATAACAGAGCCGGCCCATGATTTCCATGATGTCTGACTTACTAATTTAAATAATCTTTCATTTCTATATAAATAGTTTCATCGTTTTATTACTACTAACACTACTGCAATTCAATTAATGCTTCACTTAATGTTTAAAAATTTAATTATTAATAATTTATGTTTTTTGCACAAATAAGTTTAACTTTTTTAATTAATAGTAATAATAAAAACTGCTTAATAATAATAATTACTATTATTATTATTTAAGTATTCTTTAATTATCTTATGTATACTTGTTGGCTGGGATTTAATTATGAAATCATAATTTTTTTAAATCATTATGATTATCAGATGGTTCAAAACGAACACTAATCAGTCTGTAGTCATCTAAAGACATTAATAACTGATTTAGCAAATAATGTATTGTTATTTATTTTCTTTGTTTGTTAAGAAAGCTGATGCACATCAATATTACTGTGATTAAAATGAACTTCAAACGTTAGACAGGTGTTTTGTGTCTCTGACTGGTTAATGTCCCTGTGTTGTTCTCAGTCATGTCTTCCATAAGAACTGTGTGGACCCGTGGCTACAGGAACACAGAACCTGTCCCATGTGCAAGATGAACATCGTGAAGGCCCTGGGCATCCCGGTAAGAGCAGAAGCGACTCTATCCACGAGCCTTGCATGTAACCTTGTGTTTCTCCTAATACCGCTGTAATTGACCGTCCAAACAGCCCAGCTCAGACTGTTCTGATGACCTTCCTCCGGATTATGAGATGTCCATCTCCAACCCTGTGACGGGTGCCAGTGAGGTCTCGGTGAACGAGAGCTCGGTGGTCCTGGACCCAGCTGTGAGAACAATAGGCCTGTCACACATTTCCCACGAGATGAACGCCGTCCCGCAGGCTGGAGAGAGCCGCCACATCGCCAGCAGTGAGTATGGATGAAGCATTGTCAAGAACACAACTCGTCTGGACATGAACCTTTCGTTGAGAAACAAGTTAGTTTTTCTCAAGGTATTTTAGGAAAATAAGAAGAAAAAAATTAATGTATGACATCTAAATAATTTATGAATATTGAATAACTGTCATATTGACATGCAAATGTTTGGAGTCCGTAAGATATTAATTCGTTTTCTAAAGCAATCCCTTTTCTCACCAAGGATGCATTTATTTGATTAATTTTGTGCATTAATATTGTGCAATATTATTATAATTTTAATAACTTTTAAATCATTTTAACTTTAATCTTTTAATTAAATTAACTTAATTTTTTCTTATTTAAATATGTTAAAATCTACTTTTTTATGCAAAGCTGAATTTTCAGCAGTTAGTGAATTTTAATATGATGGTTTCCAGGGCCGGCGTTCATGCAATCCATGGTCATGTTCATGTTGAATATTGAATGTGTTTTCTGAATGTAGAATAGCTATTTCTGAGTGCAGTCTGTGTAAAATTAATTTTAAAAGTCCTTACAGTTGTATAGAAATGCCTTGTTTCAGAGAAGTGGGAACAATATATGGACCTTCACTTTGTTATTTCTTTGGGGATTTTAGTTACTTCTAAAATGAAACTCAAAAGAGGAATCCATCAAAATGACATAAATATCCTAATAAACACACTTTTCCACACAATGCAAGGATCTGTATAAGAACGAATATAAAGGGAATTGTAGTTGCGGTGTGAATTCCCCTCTCTCACATCTCTTGAATGTGAATTTGATTATTTTAGTCTGTTCCAGGGATCTTGTATGTGATCTACTTTCAGCTCTCACGTATTTAGGTCATTTATTTATTTATCCGCAGATAAAAGCACAGCCTGTCCTGGTTCTCCATCGCAGCTCGACTCTGATCCTGCTGCTTCTGTAGCTTTTTTATTAGTTTATGAGACTAGATGTATTGCTTCGGTCTGCCACTCACTGTAAATCATCCTGTCAAACTCCAGACAGAACAAAAAACACCATAAAACCACACCGTGTGTCTCGTGTACTGGTCCAAGCTCTGAGACCTCTGAAAAACATCAATTGTAGCTTTATTTCACAAAAATAAAAAGGAAATTCTGAGTTTATATCTTTTAATTCTGGCTTTTTGTATCAAAATGGCAATTTTATGACCTGCAATTCTGAGTTTAAATCACGCAGTTCTGACTTTTCTCAAATTATAATTTTTTTCTCACAGTTCTGACTTTTGTCTCAAAATTGCTCGTTCATAGACAGTTCTGGGTTTATATTTCTCAATTCTGACTTTTTCTGACAATTACATGTTTATATCTCGTAATTCTGACTTTTTTCTCAAACTTGCGAGTTCATGTCTAGCACATGAGTTTAAATCTCGCAATTTTGAGAAGAAAGTCAGAATTGCAATATTTTAACTCCGATGTGCATATAAAGTTCATATCTTGTGACATATCTCACAATTCTGAGTTTAGATCTCGTTATTCTGACTTTTTAATTGTGATTACATCTTGCCATTCTAAATTGTATATCTCGCAATGATAACGTTTTCTCAAACTTGCAAGGTCATATCTTGTAATTCTGAGTTTATATCTTGTAATTCTGACTTTCTCAAAATTTAGTTTTTATCTCAATTTTTTTCTCAAAATTGCAAAAGCATATCGCAAATCTGGGTTTGTATTTTGCAATTCTGACTTTTTTCTCAAAATTCAGTTTTATCTCACAATTTTTACTTTTTCTCAAAATTGCAAGTTCATATCGCAATTCAGGCTTTTGTGAATTACTTTTTTTCACAAAATGTAAGTTTATAGCACAATTCTGGGTTTATATTTAGCAATTCTGACTTTTTCTCAAACTTGCGAGTTCATACCTCGCATTATTCTCAAAATTGTGATTTTTTTTTAAATATATATATATATATATATATATATATATATATCTTACAATTCTAAGAAAATGCAAATCTCGCAATTCTGACTTTTATTTCTCAGAGTTTATGTCCACCATTTAAATTGCGTAATTGTAATTAAATTTTTTTATTCCATGGCAGAAACAAACTTCCATACAAATCTTGTTAATGTTTTCACTCCAGTTCAAAACGACACCTCTCACCAGGTTTGGTGCTAACAGCATTGGCTCTCCCATACGTCCTGAATGTTTTTTGTTGTTTCAGGTGAGCACCAGCCGTCCATGAGCACTGATTCAGACACCTCCCTCATCATGCCAGTGGAGCTCGTCCTGTCCGATGTTGAACTGCCGTCCGATCCAGAACAGCACGACGCGAAGTCTTGAAGTACCATAAACGGAGCAGGACCGCAGCGGGACGATAAAAGAACACGAGCAAGCACAGGTGTGCAACCTCCTTGTTTGACCTCATCACTGCAAAAAAACGGCTCGCTTGTCCTCTTCCTCTGGCTGTGTTGCATTCAATGTCTTCTGTCCTGAGCTTGTGTTACCAGACTGGAAAAGCCACATGGTCCTACGAAGGATGACTGTCTCAACATCCCTATGGGATCACTTCCAGTATACACCAGGATATTCCAAAATGAATATGTAATGCATCAATGAATGCGCCCTACATTTGCTTTGAGTGTCTAAAGTGGTTTGCGTGTGCTCTGACAGCAGTTATGGTCCAGTGTCAGATGCTCCTTGTGAAGTATCACCAGTGCTTAGCATATGCTGGACGCTGTTCTTGCATCTTCAGATATGTGATGTGTCAAACAGTGATCCCAGAAGCCCAGCTCATGACACGGTGAGTGTTTCAGCGGCCGTATCCAGTGTGTCACGGCAGTGTTTGTGAATCACTATGCCACAAACGCAGGTACTTTCCTTGATTAAGAGCCGTCATCTGTTCCGCTAGGCCACATGCACACTGCTAAATACAGTGACAACTGCATTCAAATTCAACCCAGTTCAAGTGACGACTAAATATTCAAAGCTGCATGCATGTCATATTTCATTTAGCTTGGATATTCATTACGATGTGTAATGTCAAAAATAACTAAAGGCCCATTCACATGCAAAATGATAACTATCAGTGATGCACCAAAATGAATTATTTACAGAAAACCAAATTTAGGTGTTAATTTAGTCGAAAACTGAACGCTGAAAGTTTACTTAATAATCAATTGACCTGGATTTATTAAAGGGATAGCCCCTTGAGATGATCCATCTCCTTTTCGAGGGGGTCTCTATATACAGTATATATATATTTATTATTTAAACAATTTTAATGAATATTCAACAGTCAAATAAAAGCTGAGTCACGTATAACCATTTAAATTGCACATAAGTCATGTTTTTTATTGGATAAGTTTCTATTGCAATTCATTGTCAAAATATATGAATCCAAAAGCATAACATTAGGTAAAATATAATGAATGGTCATTTATAAGAATAGCACTATATCATCCTTGAAATCACTTTCAGAATTATATTTTCTGTATTTATAAATATTTTTGTTTTCATAAGTGATAAATCATTGACAGCCAGTCAGAATCCTCCTGACTTAATATCGCAAGCAAAAAATGGTGGAGAGTATGAATCTGTGAAAATATAATATAGAGCACACTGCATACATTATAGTATCCCACAGTGCTATGCATGATTGATATTATGATTTTAATATCAAAAAGCATTTTCATTTAAAACAATGAAAACATGTATTTATTTAAGAATGCATTATTTGATTGGACTCCGTACTAAAATGGACAATAACTGATTCCAGGGACTTGGATTGTCAATGTTGATGAAGTGTAAGATATTTTACACTACATTTAATCAATATTGTTAAATGAACGTTTTTGTTTATATAAGATTATGAATGCAACTCTCAGTTATTTGACAGAAATGTAGTATTGTAGTCTTTTTCACATGCTATATTTCTAAACATTTGTCAGTATGAGGTGTACACTTAGTTTTCAGTATGCAGTGAGCTAGTGTTCATATGAAGACTGAGTCCAGCTCCGTGGTTCACTCCAGCACTTGTGCATGTGGCCGTTGTTGTAATATTCTCTGGCATGGACGTGCTGAGTTAACCTCTTCAGAGGCTGTTTCTATTTTATTGTTGGGTCGGATTTAAATGTAAAGAATGCAAGGACATTTGGAGAATTAGGTTTCTCAAATGTGGTTTGTTTTCTTTGGCATCTAGGATTTCTTCATTCTATTCTCGGACATGATTGCTTTACTCCGAGCTAAAAGTAAAGTGCGTAATTATTGCAACTCCAAACGGAGTTTCAGTCTGAGCAGCTGAATAGATCCGAACATGTAGTGGAAAATCCAGTTTGTCCAAACAATGGATGACGGCCAAAAAACGGCAGGACTAACAGAATAGGTTTTGCTGTTCTGTTTGGTTGCTGCAGAATTTGCACATGACGGCTGAAGGTCTGGAATAGATGACCGCTTTCATTGGTCAAGGCCCGCCCATGAGCCCGCTTGACTGACATGTCAAACAACCAATCACAGTTCGATTCGTTCAGCGTCACGTTTCGAGTTCGTGTGGCGAATGGCGCCACAATAACAGACCGGTGTGTGAAACTCTCGGATGTATTTTAAAGATGAAATATTTCACATACTTCTGAAACTCCAGCGTTTAGTTGACCCTGATAAGCGCTCGGCGTCACGGTTGTAAACACGACGGCTTTCTTCTTTCGTGAGAGGGTTTGGCGCCACGGCATCTCTGTTTCCAGGCAGAACGTTAAAGAACGCGACACACGTCTCCCGGAAATCCTGTATAATTCAACCAATCAGAGGACGACTTCAACACTCCTGAAGTGTTTCCAGATAAGAGTACCACATGCACCAGACGTTTAGCCAACGGTCCGTGGGCGTGACGTCTGAGACTGAGACTAGCGTATGACTAACAGGCCTGATTGACGTGACCCTTTGTTTTTATTCATGCACAGCAGGAAAGACTATTGACTGGTTATTTTGATATCAAAGGGTTTATTTTTCTAAAAAAGAAAAAAGCCAAAAAACAAGCAAAGGACACATATGAAGATAAACAACACCCCTTTTAAATAGTTATGTTTTATTATTCTAATTATTATTATTTCACTAAATAGCTTTCCGGTGTATCATATGTAGCGTGTCAATGTTGAATACTGACTTACAGTGTATCTGCTAGCTTCAAATATTTATTTTTATTTTAACAATTATTTATTAAAATTATATTAAGGATTATTAGTCATTTATTTAGGTATTTTGTTTTAATGTTTAAATATATTTTTCCTCAGTGAGACTCTCAAAATGCACTTCCCTAGTTAAACACGCTCCTTCCCAGAATGCAATGCAGCAGCGGGTCAGTCTAGTGAATGCTACACCAAAGCTTCAGTTTAATTTCCACACACTGCTGGATATGTCTGCATATGTTGTTATGTTAGGACAGGTATGTCGCCTGTGCGTTTGTACTGAAAGGTCTTGTTGTGGAGGACAGCGCTGGGGTCTGTGATCCTGATATTAATACTCCGTCATAATTAACGTAAAGGCTCGTTCAGTGTTATTTGCATCTGTCAGCCAAAAGCACATGAGATGTCCCTGAGATCTGCAGATTTGATCGGCACTTTCATGTATGAAACTGAGGATTTTTATTAGATTAGATGATTAAACACTTATGGTTGTGTACTTATTTAATCATTGTAACAGACATGCACAAACTATATGATTCACAGCTGGGCTGGATTCACATCTTCAGAAAATTCACAAAAATCTTCAGAAAAAAGTTGCAAAAGTTTTTATAAATTCTAAGAGGTTTGTAAGAATGTTTAAAAATGTGCAATTCTTAAAAAAAAATCAAAACATAGTAATGATAAAATCTAAGAAGTTCATAAGAATCTTGAAAAAATGTGCAATTCTTGAAAAAATGTTATGAAAGTATTTAATAAATTCTAAGTTTGAAAAATGTTGAAAAAATTGCAGTTCTTGAAAAAACGATGAAAATTCAAATGATAAATTCTAAGAAGTTTGTGATTGTTTAAATCTTTTCTTATCTGAAAAAGCATGTCGAATATTGTCGTTGCCACAGGCACTCAACGTTTTACTTTTAAATAACTTTTTTTAACTAGTTTTTTTCAAGAATTGTATTTCTTCTTAAGTTTGTAATAAGACAAAAGATAACATTCATAAGAGGTTTTTTGGGAGCACAAAATGTTTTTTCTCAAGTTAAGAATAATTCTATTCTTAAGAATGTTTTGTGAATTGGGCCCAGTGTGTTGTCATTGTATGAAGTCGTCTGTCTGGAATGTCTAGGAATAATTGTGTGAATCCTTTAAAGCGGTTATATCTTGCGTTTGTTATTTATTTTTTCTCCTTGGGAAATTCATTTGCAATATTTCCGTGCTGTGCCTTTAAGAGACGATGTAAACACCCTCTTCATATTTAACATGGGCTGCGTTCCAGTCCGTTTTCTTATGCCCTTCACTCGCAAACTTCCCTCCGTCTCGTTCACTCGGATGTACGTCATTGATTACGTTGCATGAGTGGCCCACTTCATGTATATACTGTAGGTATGCTTGGGCGGTTATAAATGTAAAAATATATATATTGTATACTTTAGTTTTATATATTGTAGTTGTTTGAGGTGGGGATAAATTAAACGCGATCTGTAATGACATCATAATTGTGTTGCATTGTGGTCTATGAGCGGTCTGAAGTGTGCATATGAAGCAGACTCGCTCCCTCAGTCAAAACTGAAGTGTGCATATGAAGCAGACTCGCTCCCTCAGTCAAAACTGAAGTGTGCACATGAAGCAGACTCGCTCCCTCAGTCAAAACTGAAGTGTGCATATGAAGCAGACTCGCTCCCTCAGTCAAAACTGAAGTGTGCATATGAAGCAGACTCGCTCCCTCAGTCAAAACTGAAGTGTGCACATGAAGCAGACTCGCTCCCTCAGTCAAAACTGAAGTGTGCACATGAAGCAGACTCGTTCCCTCAGTCAAAACTGAAGTGTGCACATGAAGCAGACTCGCTCCCTCAGTCAAAACTGAAGTGTGCATATGAAGCAGACTCGTTCCCTCAGTCAAAACTGAAGTGTGCATATGAAGCAGACTCGCTCCCTCAGTCAAAACTGAAGTGTGCATATGAAGCAGACTCGCCTCCTCAGTCAAAACTGAAGTGTGCACATGAAGCAGACTCGCCTCCCTCAGTCAAAACTGAAGTGTGCACATGAAGCAGACTCGCCCCTCAGTCAAAACTGAAGTGTGCACATGAAGCAGACTCGCCTCCCTCAGTCAAAACTGAAGTGTGCATATGAAGCAGACTCGCCCCTCAGTCAAAACTGAAGTGTGCATATGAAGCAGACTCGCTCCCTCAGTCAAAACTGAAGTGTGCATATGAAGCAGACTCGCCCTCAGTCAAAACTGAAGTGTGCACATGAAGCAGACTCGCCTCTCAGTCAAAACTGAAGTGTGCATATGAAGCAGACTCGCCTCAGTCAAAACTGAAGTGTGCATATGAAGCAGACTCGCCCCTCAGTCAAAACTGAAGTGTGCATATGAAGCAGACTCGCCCCTCAGTCAAAACTGAAGTGTGCATATGAAGCAGACTCGCTCCCTCAGTCAAAACTGAAGTGTGCATATGAAGCAGACTCGCTCCCTCAGTCAAAACTGAAGTGTGCATATGAAGCAGACTCGCTCCCTCAGTCAAAACTGAAGTGTGCATATGAAGCAGACTCGCTCCCTCAGTCAAAATCAAGGGATCGAGGGTCTGTCCATGTAAACTTTCCTCGTCCACTTCACGTAGTGGAGGGCACTTCAAAATGTCAGCGTGGATTCCCCCGAGGGTAAGTGCTTAGGGAAGTCCACGAGTGCGTGTCTGGAGTGGAACGCAGCCACGAGCATTTGGACACATTTGGATAGATTCGTCTAAAAGTGTTGAGATCTTCATTTTGCAGTATTTGCATCAAGGTGAGATTTCTTCTATGACCTCTTCAAAGGAAGCAGTATGTGTGTGTGCTGTTGTAGACTCCATCGAGTGTTTGTCTGACTGCTGTTTCAATGTTTTAGTCGTGCACTGGACCTGATAGCTCTGATGTATCAAGCACATTGTGTACTTGTGCATATCAGTTTTCTTGTGAAATGATTGGATGCTATCCAGGCTGCTGTGTGTGATCTGCACAGACACATGATCTCGTTAGCATTTGGTTGATGACCTTATATGGTTTGTGAATGTGTTTTTCAGTGCAATAAAATTATGATTGGGATAAATGTTCAATTGCCACTCTCCAAAATACCTTAAAACAGATTTGATATTTAATGCTGACCACAGCACTCTGCGAACGTCTGACCTTTTGCACAATTTCTCAGTATTTTACCACTTCCATGTTTTACAAGTTACAGGAATTGTACTCTTCTAGTTTGTGGCCAGTTAAACGTGTTCATGAAAGCACTTCATCTCGTTTGTGAGGACGTGTGTCATTTATCTCGAGTGGCATGTAGGGTTTGGAAACACTGTTTTAGCTCTGTGCTAGTGAGCCAGAAGTGGCACGCTTCACCTTTAACCTCTCAGATATGGCACATGATGTACTGTATAATTGTCCTTTAGTGGGATCCGCACTTTTAGTAACTCAGTCCAGTACAGCGTTTTTTTATGAAAGAAAATATAAATATAATCAGCAGCAGTTATAATACATCATTGCATGTTCATGATTGTTCGGGACAATACATTTCATTGGAGGTGTTTCAACTACTACTCACTTTGTCTTGTACTTTTTCTTATTAATTATGCATTAAATTTATTTAGAAAGGTGAGTGTTTGATAAGGAAGAAATACCAAAAGTTTGGGTTCAGTCTTTTTTCTAACTTTTCTGTTCATCAAAGAATCCTGAAAAAAATAGTTCCCACAAAAATATGAAGCAGCTGTTTTCAATAATAATCAGAAATGTTTATTGAGCAGCAAATCAGCATATTACAATGATTTCTGAAGATCATGTGACACTGAAGACTGGAGTAATGATGCTGAAAATACAGCTTTGATCACAGAAATACATTATATTTTATGTTATATGAAACGGTTATTTAAAATTGTAATAATATTTCACTGTATTTTTGATCAAATGAATGCAGAAGAGACTTCTGTAATGTATAGGTACAATATTTGATCAAACCTCTAAAGTCAAGTGGTTTTACTTCTCTATTAAATGTAGGCTATATTTTTAAAGAAGCTGTAAAATAATGTTATGTAGATGTTTTTCAGCCAAGGACACAGAGAAGAAACACCTGTGTCGATCTAGTTAATCCTGTGGCTTTATTTCGTGCTGAAGGATCACAAATGTTATTCTATGTTTGATTTGAATTCACGTCCTGACTAAGAGGTGTCGGGCAAGGCAAAGGTGCTTGAGATTGTTTCCTGACCATTTGGGCTTGGGACAGCTGTGCCTTTTGTAATGGTAAGATCAAGGAGTTAGACTACTGAGATTGGACCACGGGAAGGTTCCTGTAATTAACTAACGCCTCCCTCAGATGTTTGCTTTGTTTGATGTTTGTCTCCACCTCTAAGAATCCCTCCTCCAAAAAGACCTATAAGATACCCTGTAAAAATGACTTAAGATGAGATCTTCGATGACTGCAGATAACAACACATGTCATAGAATAAAGAAATTCTGCTGACGATCGAATCCGAAGTCTCCTGGTCTTCTCTTCTGAGTTTTCTACACTTTAGAAGAACAAAGTTTTCAACAGATGCTGCCGTGTCCCGGATAGAGTTCCAGCTTTCTCACCTGAAAGATCTGCATCTTTTGGAATCCAGCGAAACTTCAAACTGAACAAGGATTCCCAGACTGAAATTTTCTCTCTGGTGAGTGCTGTCTCTAATCCGAAAGAACCTAAGACCAGTACAAATTTTTGTATCCTCTGCGCCGTCAGAGAAGAGTTAACATACATCTGTAGGGTTTTGTTTAACTAAAGGTTATCCTCTGTTTTCAGACAGGGAAGAGTTTATCCTCTGTTCTTGTAGGCAGGGAAGGTTATCCTCTGTTTTCAGGCAGGGAAGGTTGGCATTACGTGCTAATTTTTTTTGGTTTATCCTCTGTTCTTTCAGGCAGGGAAGGTTGGCATTACGTGCTAATTTTTGGTTTATCCTCTGTTCTTTCAGGCAGGGAAGGTTAGCATTACGTGCTAATTTTTGGTTTATCCTCTGTTCTGTTCAGGCAGGGAAGATTTAGCATTACGTGCTAATATTTGTTATCCTCTGTTTTGGCAGGGAAGAATTGGTTATCCTCTGTTCATGCAGGGAAGATTAGCGTAAAGTGCTAGTGAATTGTGTTATCCTCTGCTTTGCCAGGGAAGGTTAACAATAGTTGATCTGTGTTAACAAGTGTACCCTCTGTTGATCAGAGAAGTTTTAGTGTTTTGATTGTGTGATAACAAAGAAACTCACAAAATGTTTAGAAAGAATGCTAGACTGATCCCCACAACTGAAAAAGGTGGTCTAGCGACTCCTTTGTGGTCAGATAGCGAATTCAAATCACTTTTAGGAGTGCAAATGAACATAGTCACTGAGAAAGTTAGACAAGAACTAACTCAGAAATATGAGATCCATCCAGACAAGACTTGGTCTGTAGATGAGTGTAAAAAGGTACTAGGAGCAAGTATTCGCAAGAACAATGTGAAAGGCATTATCTGCTGCCACAGAGAATTTGGTTTAGCGCTCGCCACACAACAGTCTCAGCGTAACTCAGAGCTAGAGAAACAGAACAATGAGCTCTGTGCTAGAGTATCAGCAAAAACTGATGTGGAGGTTAGTCAGCCTGATAACATTTACCCTGATTTACAAGCGTTTTTTGAAACAGATGTAGCTCTCCAATCAGTAACTGATGTGCCTGTAAATTCCTTCAATGTGTGTGGTGCGAGGAGGAGATCTCAGGGGATTGAGGAAACTGATAGTGTTCCTCTCAATTCTTCTGTGGTGCAAATACAAACTGTTGCCAAAGCTTTAGGTCCTAAAGATATAGAGACTATCAAAGTTTACCAAGCACGCACACATTTTTCTGAATTTAGAAGAACATTGATCAGTAAATGCGCTTTATGACATGTCGTTGACAGAAGTCACGCAGCTGATGTCACAAATACTAACTGAATCTGAATTCAACAGTTTTGAATCTGCTGTCACTTCTGAACTGCGAAATGCCAGTAAGGGTGATTTAAGAGAAGGTATTTTGAAAATCCTAAAGAATATCTTAGGACCCAAAATAGATTGGTCTAGAATTAAAGGAAAGAAGAAACTGTGAGTGAATATACTGAGAGATTTTGTCAGTCAGCTGTAATCTACAGTGGAATTGTTGATGACCCTGAAAGTGTGCTGGATGACAAGGGACCCTTGGTTCGTATCTGGTCAGATGGCCTTGTAGCCGAATACAGAAAAGCTTTACCATTCTTAGATCTAACTTGGTCTAACAGAACTCTCAGAAGTAACCTAGACAGGTTAACTACATGGGAAAGAGATGCTGATGTCAAGGCAAAAGTAAGAGTAGCAGCAGCTACGCTTTAACACAACGAAACAAGACAATAGATGGTCTAAAAGAGAAAGCAAATGCAAATACTGTGAAAAATTTGGACATTGGGAGAAAGAGTGTAGGAAGAAGTTGCAAGATAGTAAAAGAAATGCTATGCATAATTCTGCTCCTTCTCAGCCTGCACACAACCCTGAAGTAGTTCCGCCAGTGACCACTGAAACTATAGGACAGTTAGTTCAGGCTCTTCTAAGAGCACAACAAGACCAGGAAAAAACTAATTATTGGGGCTGTGAGTAGCTACCTTCCCTGTAATCCAACACAATGACCAAAGAATTTTTGTGAAAGGTAGCATAAAAGAGAAAGAGATTGATTTTTTGCTTGATACAGGTGCAGAAATTACAGTAATTCCTACAAAATTGGCACAAGGTTTAAACATCCCATACAAGAAAACCAAACTTTGTTTAACTGGTGTAATAGGTGAAGATTCAGTTTTGTATGAAACTCCGCCCATAGAGGTACAATTTGGCCCAAAAACTCTGACTACAAAATTGCTATGCGCTCCATTAAATACAGGTGCCATTTTAGGCATGGATCTTCTGAGACAAATAAATCTAACTTTAGACATGTCCTCAGAATCTACTAGCATAAAATTTCCTCAGCACAGATTTCTACCAATAATGCAACCCCTCCCGAGTATGTTTTTACAGAATCATCCAATTTGGGCTAAAGACAAGGATGATTGTGGGTTGTTGACAGGTGTAGAACCAGTTAAATTGACAGGAACTCCACCTCCGGTCACCAAACAATATCCGATTAATAAGGAAGCTATACAGGGAATCAAACTTATTGTAGAAAATTTGCTGACGCAAGGAGTGCTAGTTAAAACCAACAGTCCATGTAATTCACCCATATGGCCCATCAAGAAATCTAATGGGACATGGAGACTTACAATAGACTACAGAGTAGCCAATAAACATATTGAAAATCACCCCCCTAGTGGCAGATCCATCTACAATTTGTAATGGCTTACCATTAGATTGTAAGATTTTTTCAGTAATTGATATGTCTAATGGATTCTTTTCTGTACCGTTGCACTCTGACAGCCAGCCATGGTTAGCTTTCACAGTTGACTATGAACAATACCAGTGGACACGATTGCCACAGGGATTTCAAAACTCCCCAACCATATATCATCAGGCTGTCAGACGTGATTTGTGTGACCCAGAATGTCCGTAAAACAGTCCACTATGATCCAATATGTTGATGATATTTTGATTGCCTCAACAGATCATGAGGTACATCAAACTGAATTGGCATCATTGTTGGACTATTTGCATAAAAAAGGACACAAATGCAGCTTTCACAAAGCTCAAGTTGCTAAAAAGCAAGTCACATTTCTGGGTCAAACAATTGGTGCAGGAAATAGATCCATTACACAGGATCGAGCGGCTTCAGTCAAAGCCATACCTCCGCTTAATACCATTAAAACACTCCGCTCATTTTAGGAACAACAGGTTATTGTAGACCTTGGATTGAAGACTATGCCTCGATGGCTCAGCCTCTCTATGATTTGTTGAAAGGCCATGGTAAAGATTCAGATACTGTTTGTATGGAAGAACTTCATCTTAAAGCTTTTAATGATTTGAAGAGAGCACTATGTCAAGCACCAGCATTAGGAATTGCCCAATCTGATAGACCCTTTGTGCTTTATGTCCATGAACACTTAGGCTTTATGACTGCATGTCTAATGCAAGATCATGGGGGCAGCTTACGCCCAATTCATTACTATTCCGTAAACTTGACATAGTCGCCAAGGTATGGGCCCATGCCTCAGAGCAGTACAGGCAGTTCATCTAGCGCTTCAGGCTTCATCAGGAATGGTGTTAGGTCAGACTGTAAACGAAATGCCCTCACACAGTGTCCGCACTAATGAATCAAAAAGTCACTTCTGTCACCTCCTCCCGTTGGGGAAATTGGTTAGCAACTCACAGCCCCGAATATTGTTATACAGCGTGCACCAGTCACGAACCCATCCTCATGTATGATGTCTGCAATGACTGAATTTGTGTTAGAGGATGAAGGCGAAATGACTCATGATTGTGTTACGCTTACATATGCAGCGACAAGTGAAATAGCAGAAACTCCCATAGAGAACGAGAATTGGAGTTGTTTGTTGATGGTTCAGCTCAAGTTATTGAAGGTAACAGACGAGCAGGATATGCAGTAACTTCCACCACTGAAGTAGTTGCTTCAGGTCGTCTTCCAGATCATTTTTCAGCTCAAGCTGCAGAACTAGTAGCCTTAACTAGAGCATGCACGCTAGCTTCAGGATCGGTTGCAAATATCTACACAGATTCCAGGTATGCTTTTGGGGTAATTCATGATTTTGGTGTCATTTGGCAAACCAGAAAATTTCTAACTTCTGCTGGATCCCCATTAAGCATGCTGGATTAGTGAAAGATTTAATGTTTGCCATGAAACTCCCAAAGAAATTAGCAGTGATCAAAGTGAAAGCACATCTCACAACTAATACTACGGAAGCTAAAGGTAATGCTCTTGCTGATGTAGCAGCTAAACAGGCTTGTTTCTATGCAACTGTACAAGTGTGTTCAGGTAGTACAGCACAGAAGATAATTCTACCTCCTGAATCAATCGTTGATCTGTATAAAGACCTCTATATGAAGCATGGACATGGTTAGACAAAGGAGCCACTGTGGATTCATCCGGCTGCTGGACCAAAGGGGAAAGTATGTTGCTCCCGAATCACTGTTGCCATATTTGGCTCAACAAATACACAGTTTGGGTCATAGTGGTCCAGCAACGATGAATCACAGGTTCTCAAATCAATGGTGGAATCCAAAATTCAGAAACGCAGCCACTGAAACAGTCAAGAGATGTGTTACATGTCAGAAAAATAATGATGTACCAGCAACCATTACACCAGCAGCACATACCCCAGCTCCACCAGGGCCATTTCGTCACCTGCAAGTTGATTACATATCGTTGCCCCTTGTAAAGGAAAAACTGACGTTTTGGTAGTAATAGACAAGTTCTCAAGATGGGTAGCTTATCCAACAGGGCGCTACAGCTGCACATACTGCTAAATGTCTTGTCACTGATTTCATTCCCAGATGGGGATTACCAGATTGCATTGACTCAGATCAAGGTACCCACTTCACAGGACAGGTAGTCAAGGAAGTGTCTAGAATGTTGAAGATTAAGTGGAACCTTCACTGCCCCTATAGGCCACAAGCATCAGGACAGGTTGAACGATCAAACAGAACAATCAAAACCAGGCTAAGCAAAATGCATCAGGAAGGAGTACCATGGGTTGAAGCACTGCCCGCAGTACTGTGTAGTATGAGAGCATCACCTAACAGATCAGTAGGACTGAGCCCTCATGAGATTATTACTGGACGCCCAATGCAGATGCCAGGTGTGATTGATCTTAGAAATGCTGATGTGCACATTGCTTCAGATGCCCTGATCGCTTACTGTGAAAACCTCACAAAGGCAGTGCAGAGTGCCAAAGAGAGAGTTGAGTCGTGTTGGCAGACTCCACCAGAAGGTGGACACACAATCGTCCCAGGTCAATGGGTCATGATAAAGGCATTCAAAAACAAGCCATTAGAGCCTAAGTGGTACGGACCACATCAAGTGATGTTGATTACAGCAGCTGCAGTATTGTGTCAGGGAAGGAAAACTTGGACTCATGTGTCACATTGTAAGGTTGTTCCTCCCCCTGCAGGGATAGGATAGGGCAGACACAAGAACCAGTGAGGAGCCCAGGGAAGAACCGAAAGCAACAGGCTTCGGGGGCCAACCCTGAGGTGAAGATTTCCTCATAGGCCTTTCCTCCATTAGTCCATCCTTTCCTCACTGTTCTTTAGGTGTCGAGGAATTGAGAAATAGGGAAAGAAGGAACAACCATAGCAGACTATATTTTGAACAGAGGATACAACCCTAATGTATGCAGACTCTACAAATACTGCTCTGTGCCGTTGTTCTCTCTTGTTTGTGTTTCTTTCTTCCTCTGTGCAGATACCATTTGATGGCTGTCCTGAGATCCATATGCACCACCCTTCTCACCTGCGGATAAAGCCACAACCTCTAGAACACAACTAGACCCATTACCGAGCCAACTATCACACAAGAAAGAAAGAAGAAAGAAGAAAAAAAAATACACAACGCAGAGACTCACATACGATCTTTCAGCAAAACTAATTGCATGTTTTGTTTCTGTGTCAGCATGCAATTACATATAAGCAACACAGAACATGTACTATGTGCCTGTAACAGATTACAAGTTACAAGAATTAACTTTTAACGATTACAAGTTACAAGAATTAACTTTTAAGTGTCTAAATTTGTATTTTGTGAGAGTTATTAGAACTCTCAAAGAGGGGATTGAAGGATCACAAATGTTATTCTATGTTTGATTTGAATTCACGTCCTGACTAAGAGGTGTCGGGCAAGGCAAAGGTGCTTGAGATTGTTTCCTGACCATTTGGGCTTGGGACAGCTGTGCCTTTTGTAATGGTAAGATCAAGGAGTTAGACTACTGAGATTGGACCACGGGAAGGTTCCTGTAATTAACTAACGCCTCCCTCAGATGTTTGCTTTGTTTGATGTTTGTCTCCACCTCTAAGAATCCCTCCTCCAAAAAGACCTATAAGATACCCTGTAAAAATGACTTAAGATGAGATCTTCGATGACTGCAGATAACAACACATGTCATAGAATAAAGAAATTCTGCTGACGATCGAATCCGAAGTCTCCTGGTCTTCTCTTCTGAGTTTCTACACTTTAGAAGAACAGAGTTTTCAACAGTGCCTCACCTTTACTAACTGAACGGTGCATCACGGTCATTAGTCTTCCTCTAATGTGTTTCATCCGCACAGAAAACGCTGCGGGTTCCAGGCAACCGTTAACATAAAGACGACAGACTGGACTCTTAAACCCGCCGTATGGATCTTCATTTGTGTCATCCGGCAGACATCTGCTGCGGGAAACCATTAAACACAGAACAAGGAAGATGTTTCCATCATCACAACGAAAGAGAGCCGGGGTGAATGCTGTCTGTCTGTCTGTCTCTGTCTGTCTTTTGACCGTAAAGCACAAACATATCTTAACTCAATCATGAGAGTGAATGTTCATCTCAGAATGAATCAAATAACAAATCCACCTCAACAGTTACACATGCAATGTTTGCTGAATGCACATGCTTTCTGCTCAAAATCAGCCTTTAAAGTGATTCATTTCCAAAAGCATAAATATTAAATAACATCTGAAGTTGTAATTACAGTAATACAAAATGGGTGAAAATTATTTGCAATGAGAAAATGTTACAAATGTATATTTTTAAATGCCATATATTAAAAATATTTAATTATATTTATCACATTTACAAATGTTATGTTTATATTTAAATATAAAAATATATGTATTTAATTCATAGTGCGGTTTTATATAGGTTATATAGTTATTTTGTAATATATTATTGTGTTGATTTGTTTGCTATTTGCAATCGTTACTGTTTACTAATCATAGTGTGCTTTTTGGAGAATTGCATATCAATATTATTATTGTTATTGTATTATTAATTATTATTAGGTACATTTACATTTATGCATTTAGCAGACGCTTTTATCCAAAGTGACTTACTGTATAACATGTACAGTATAACTTACTGTACTGAATGTATAACATTCAGGTTATACATTTTTTTGTCATTACATGTGTTCCCTGGGAATCGAACCCACAACCTTTGCGCTGCTAACGCAATGCTCTACCACTGAGCCACAGGAACACTATACTAGTACTATACGCTCTATATGCTATATGTGCTATATACTATAATATGTGCTATATGCTATAGTACTATATGCTCTAACCACTGAGCCACAGGAACACTATACTAGTACTATACGCTCTATATGCTATATGTGCTATATACTATAATATGTGCTATATGCTATAGTACTATATGCTCTAACCACTGAGCCACAGGAACACTATACTAGTACTATACGCTCTATATGCTATATGTGCTATATACTATAATATGTGCTATATGCTATAGTACTATATGCTCTAACCACTGAGCCACAGGAACACTATACTAGTACTATACGCTCTATATGCTATATATGCTATATACTATAATATGTGCTATATGCTATAGTACTATATGCTCTAACCACTGAGCCACAGGAACACTATACTAGTAGTAGTAGTATATGTAACCCACAACATTAAAAAACATACAAATTCAGACGAAACCTGCTGAAAACAAACCCATCTTTTTGAGCCTCAAAACTGCTTCTAGTTTGCTCAAACTGACCAGAGTAAAAACACAAACCGGCTTCAGGCAACAGGTCACCTCATTTTAGTTACAACTTCAAATATCTGTCCTGACATTAACCTGGCACTAAACCTGAATACCGTGTTGACAGACAGTTTGGATAGATCAGAGCCCCCAGGTTTAATTCAGAGAATCTTCATGTTTTATCTTCCTCTGGCTTTGAAATCAAATCTAACGCCGCTCAGGATGTGCCTCACCCTCCTTCAGGAAAACAGAGACAATGCAGTTTTTAGACGTGGCGCGACTGTTTGGGTGGAGACCAGAGTGTTTCCTAATCTCAGAAGGCATCGGTATCAAACTCCTGTATGATGTCTTTGGCTATTGAATTATTTTTGAATTATTTTTTTATTTACAGGGGCAATGCACATTAATAAACATAACTGTAAACGTGCCAGAATTAGCCCAAAAGGCTATTTTTCATCTGTAGACCCTTGACAGAATGTTAAAGGTCACCCTAAAAGAAAGACAGAGCATCACACATATACACATCATATGGAGAAAAAAAAAAAAGAGTAAAAATTATATATATTACAGAAAACAAAAATCACACACAGTCAGAAAATTCGCTACTAAAATATAAGTGAATTATCTAAAACAAGGTAAACATGAGAGAAAGCGAAAAAGAGAGAGAGAAGAGAAAGATGGCAACATGACAGAGCAACATAGCTAAGAGCAATTAGTACAAGGAAGTCTATTGTCAAGAATACAATACTAATGTTGACAGTGCTGAGTTGTTAGTAACCATTTTTTAAGATGAGACTGAAAAGAGCCAAAAGTATGTAATCGTCTAATTGTTGATGGGATGGAGTTCCACTCCCTTGCAGCTTTGACTGAAAATATGTTTTACTGTTTTAGTGGTGAAATTAAGCTATTCATAGTCTTAAACAGCAGACAGATATGTACATATTTGATCAAGTTATCCCAGCTTAGCAAATTGTATTTCTTTAAAATTGAGCAATGATGAAACTGAACTGATTTCTTATCAAGAGTTTTTAGTGATTGTTTATACAAAGACTCTAGTGGTTTCAGAGTAGTAATACTGGCATGCGACCAAGTAGTTAAACAGAAAGTAATATGAGAAATAATCATGGAATGCATATATATCAGAGCGGCGTCAGATGACATATAATCACGAATAAATCTAAAATTTGATAAACTAAATCTGACCCGGCTACAGACCTTTTTAACCTGCGCCTTAAATGAAAGTTTGGAATCAATCAGAACACCAAGGTACTTATATTCCGATACAACTTGTAATCTTTCCCGTTTTCTAATCGAATCGAATTCGAATCTTTTCTATTCATGTAGGAGTTTTCCTGATCTTCAAACACAACCTCTGCTTTATAGGTTCATCTGTGAGGAGCCTTGGATCTGGGGCCGTTCTAACCCAAAAGCATGGCCTGGATTTCCGACCTGTTCCTTATTAATAGCCCTAGCACCCTGCTTACGCTCTTGCTTGGTTATTCGATGGTTATGGACGTTCCCTGCATTGCGCAAACCAGATTTCCCCTATTTAATTAAAGTCAGTTGGCAGCTGAAAATCTAGATGTCCTGCCAATTTTGGATTATGTGCTTTTTGTCATTTTGTGTTGGATGTCAATAACTCGTCTCGACGTGTCCCTGCCGGTCCTCTGCTATCAGGATATCCAACGTTGTGTTACTGACTGCAATCCTCTTCATTATTGTTTACAGGAAGACCCATAGTCGTAGTTTTGACATCTCAGTAACTCCCATCACGTATACTGATTTTTACTAAGTATCCAATTGATTTTATTAACCTGATCTACTGGCATTAAAAGGACAGTCAACCTAAAAATGAAAAATGAGTCGTCCTTCAGTCTCCCTCGAGTCGTTTCAAACATGAGTCTCTTTCTTTAGTGGAGCATTTGACTCATCCAACACCAACAAAGTCTCTTGGCTGACGCAGCTGCCAAAATCCTTTGTCCTAGCATGACCCTTTGTATAGAAACACTTCCTCTTTCAGCAAAATGTCTTTTAACCTGTTAGCCCGCACTCCCCATTTTGGGACTCAGTTGAAAAATACCTACATAAATTAAAATGATATCAGTTCCTGACTTCAGTGTGCTACACACACGATTTTGGTGTCTATGGAAAGAAGACCCTTTGGGCTTTACTATCCATCATCCAGAGTTGATAATGCCCAAACAGATAAACAGTTATAGAGACTGAAGTGCCTTGAAAAAAGTGTACCACACTGAATAAATGTATTTCATATTAAAATACATGAAATAAGTCCTGGAGCAATCTAGAAAAGTAATGGGTTGAAAGTCACATGTCTCATGAGTTTATATTTCAAATCTGAAGAAGATACCCCCCCACCAACACCATCATCACATGTTTGAGGAAAAATATTTATTTACCAAATGTATTGAAGAGTTCTACAAACTATTAAACTATTTTAGTCATTATACATAGCACTGCCTGTTTTTAAATTATACAATTATTATAGACAGAATCTTAGACCTCATGTAAGTGATTTATTTGAGCACTAAAAAATACAATAAGAATAATTTGAGTAATAAAAGAAATAAAAATAGCTTTGTATGTAGTACATACTCTGATATGGCCAGACATTCACGCTGATTGCTGTTAAGAGTCAGTAATCACACGCTGATGTGCGGTAATAAAGATGATAATCATACAGATATGGGTCATATAGTTATTTATAGGCATTCATAGTGATAGCCGTCATTCAGTGAGTAATCACAGCTGATTATCAGCCACACAGATGCTAATCATACAGATACAGCCACATTCCCCACAAAACACACATATATTACAAATGTTGGGGAAAAAAAGCTTTATTTTGTCCAAAATAATCGATCGCTAAGTTCCGCCCCCTTCAGATGACAGGTGCGTCACAGCCCTCGCGAGAGAGCGCCAGAAGTCAAATAAACAATCGTACGCTTTTTATTTCTCATTCTGTGTGTAACACTGCGTGCTACAAAACCATGTGTTTTTTACAACCAAGAGCAGTTTTTGAGCGTGAGCTATTCCATAACGGATACAAACAATAACTATCCCTGAAGAACGGAGACGTACACAAAGGAATATCCATCCATAGAACAGCGTTATTGCTTGGTTGGATTAAAGTGCTCGATGTGATGTTGTTCCGTGTACCTTACCTCTCGAACTAAACCGGGATTTACAGCAGTGGATGCGTTTGTGACTCAATATTACACAGAGCTGATATGTACTGCGTTTGTATTATGGATGGTTTGATGTGCACTGCTTACACAAATTTATCAAATACATTCCTTATAAGCTTTCATCGAAAAACAGCGATCTATCGTCGATGCTTAGACCCTCTGAATGATATAGTTTATCAAGATTAATTTAGTCCTGTTTCATTTAATCTATTTATAAACAATGACATGTGCAAACAAAGAGCGTTCAGTGTGCTGGCGTCCTCGTGTAGGTTAATAGGTTTTTAATAACACATTATATCACTTAAAATTATATTTTTCATAAATTTGATAAATTGTTAGCTATAGGCTACAAGCTACAAAGAAATCACTACGTTGGAGTTACTTAAATAGGCAATGATATGCTTTATAAAGTGTATAGCTATAACTATAAAACTATTATACAATGTAACGATTCAATCGTGTATTATTGATTTCAGGGCTGTATTTATTCTGGTTTTGAGTGAATGAAAAGCAAACAGGTAAATACTCTGGATGGAAAGGTAAATATACAGTATAGTAAATTAAATAATAATAATTTACATAACCTGAGTGGGGGGTATATACATGGTTAAATAACAGATTCACTCAAATAAATGGGGCTTTCCAGCTCTGCATATGAGACGAGGTTATTAGGACGAAGCGACTGCATGAACGTGTGCTCTGGTCTTTAGATGCTCCTCTGGGTCTGTTCTGGTTCAGTTTTACACAGAGACACACTGTCCTCTAGTGGAGCCACAGTATGCTGAACTCTCTCCCGCTTCATATAGTTATTCACCAAACAAACAAATCAAAGAGTTTGTGAGCCGATGCCATGCCATACAACCGAAAGATTACTACAACTAAAGCTGAAATTCGAAAGAAAGACATTTTTATTTATGTTTTAAATGCCAAAAGCTATATAAAAAATGAAATGGAAAAATGAAAATAAAATGATCTATATCAATGCATACTAAAATAAAACTATAAACTCAAATAAAATTAAAAACGAACATTAAAAAATATAAATAAAAGCTTGTTAAATAATATTAATACAGACTAAAATAGTATTTAAAACTACATAAACTAAAATTAAAACAGAAAATATAAAATAAATTAGTAAAAGCTATACATACTAAAACAGTATATAACACAGATATGTACACATCCCACCCATGTTTTAATGTATTATACTGTAAGAAAAAAGGATGAAGACATTAAAGACCTCAATGATGAAGTTTATTGCAGCATAGCAGTGACTAAATAACAGCTGAATAAACCCCAAACATCCTAAACTCAAGCCTTTCGTCCTGTTTCAGTTTACTGCCCCAATAAAAGCCCTTGTTCCTGATATACATCTGTAGCCCTTGTTCCTGGTATACGTCTGTAGCCCTTGTTCCTGATATACGTCTGTAGCCCTTGTTCCTGATATACGTCTGTAGCCCTTGTTCCTGATATACGTCTGTAGCCGTTGTTCCTGATATACGTCTGTAGCCCTTGTTCCCGATATACGTCTGTAGCCGTTGTTCCGGAAGTCTAGACACATTGTTGTCTGCGATGGCTCTCGGGTATCTTCACACACAGTTTCCATTCGACATGAGCATTTGCTCGGGATGGGGTCGTCTCAAATGCTGCAGAACCAGTGAAACGGCTGACCTTGTTGTTTTCTATGATAATTAAGCCATTTGGGGGACTGGCCATGTCCCAACACTTATCTACAATACAATGAGTGCTTGAGTGCTGGATGAGGAGACACCCCCTTTACAATGTAAAGCTCTTTGAGTGCCTAGAAAAGCACTATATAAATGTAACTAATTATTGTTAAAATGTAAAAAGCACCATGCAGCTAAAGGGTCCCTGAACGAGGTTTACTGCATGCACACATGTGTGATTTTCTAAAGGGTCTCTTCCTGAACGAGGTTTACCGCATGCACACATGTGTGATTTTCTCAGGGATTTCCAGCGGCCTAACATTTACGCCTCAGCTGGTTTCTGCTGATAATGTGAAGTGTGAGCTGTCAGACTTCTGCATGAGCTTCGAGAAGTGAAACATCCACCGAGACAACACGGATATTATTGTGTTAGACGTGTGTCCTTTAATATTAGCTAGGTGCAAAAACAGGAACACTCTGGTTTTAACAGTCAGATATTTATGAGTCATATGATCTTATAAATGAGTCATACGAGCAAAAATAGAACAAGTACAGATTTCATGTTTGGCTCTTGGTAATGTTGTGGTGAGCAGACATTAGCAGGGGAAAGTCATTAGTCATAAAGAAACCCCTCAAAACACCCCCTGACCTGATGTACAGGCTTCAATCAAGGATTTGAGAACATGCAGAAGCATTTCATAATGACACTGAATATCCATATACAGTATTAATATGCCGGCTGGGGAATGAGTGGCCTTGTGTAACTCTGTAATGCATATAATAGCCTATAAAAGTAAATCAGTGAGATCTTTATAACAGTTAAGCAGACTACTCCCATAAAATACATGTAAATAAATATCAGTTTTCACTCTATATCTCCCATGTTTTTGTAAGGTTTTGTTTTTCTAGAATATTTCTGTGTGGATAATTAAGTAAATCAAAGTGGCTTCAGTTCAGTAAGTGTTCATCTTAAAATATTGCTAAAAGTTTTTCTTACATTACAGGCCTTTCATGTAGGCCTAGGTTCATTTACTGTAGGTTGAAGTCAAATAAAAGCTTTCTTGTTCTGTGTCTGGCTTGACGTTATTTTCATGTAATGCGTCATTTAGGATTTTTTTTATCTGTTTGTCTCTGAAAAGTAAATTAGTTCCACATGTAACACAGAAAAGTCCCACATTTTCTTCATGAAGTGAGAAAAGCAACACAAATGAGTCATTCAGAGCTGACAGAATCTCCAGACTTCACCATTGAAGGGTATTTTGTAAGAAATGTGTATAATTTGTTGGAATTATAAAACTGTGCAAGTTGACGTAAGCACATGATTTCACTTTTAGATGCTTTTGTTCTGTGTAATGTATTACACGGCTCTCTGGGAAACACTGAGTTCTGATTGACTGAGTTATAACAGACTCTTTTAAGCATGATAACACAGTGCCGCGTGACCGTACATGATCACTTATTCCAAGCTCACAGCACTTTCCAGTCGAGTCTCCTCGTCTCCTCTCAGCGCCGCTAACACAAGCTGTTTGTTTTCTGCTGTGGTGTGGTTTAGGAAAGAGATAAACCACCACAGCAGCAGTGCAGTAATGGAGGCCTGACGGCCGCTCGCACCTCTGTTTTCCTGCTGTGAAGCTGTGGGTGTTAATGTGGGTGTTAATGTGGGTGTTTTGCTTCGTCCTTCTGAACTTCGACCTGCACCTGTGATGCCGAGCAGGGGTGTTGAAACTACTGACACAGCGGTTAGCCACACGCAACAACACCCTGCATCTGATCCTTCACAGACGACTGATGGGGTAACACCTCGTGCAAGCTTTATTTACTCGACCTATATATGAAGCACAAGGGCTTCACCTCAACCCGATGAACCTGATTAAAAGACAAAAATATTAATTCTGTCCTTTTGCTGTAAAACTTCAAGTCAAATGACATGATATTGTTTATTTGATAATCAGCCAAACATGATATAAATGGTTATTTTCTTGTTATAAATTATATAAATATAATCCTGTATATTAGTCTATATAGAGTACTATTGAAAAAATAACATTACATTATATATATATATATATATATATATATATACATTGTATTTTAAGTATAGAAAAATGATACATGATATATTTAAGAATAATGTATAATCTACACACACACACCCACAAATGTGTTTTCTTATGATTATAAATTATAGAACCATATATAATCTTGTATATCTTATAGGTATAATTAAATATATACACAATTAAATATATAAAAATACAAAATTATTTAATTATTTTTTTCTATTTTAATAATTATATATATATATATATATATATATATATATATATATACACATATACACACACACACAGACATTTTAAATATATGAAAAATATAATTAATTATTTTTTTATTTCAATAATTGTTTTTTCCTCATTTTTCAATGCATAGGTACATAAATAGTACTGTGTGTGTGTGTATTCATTATTATTTATTTATTCAGCATCATTGATGGTGAATAAAACAACCCAGTTTGTAATCCTAAACCACTTAAAATATTTGTTTCATTTTATTTTTGTCGAAATGAATTGTCAATAATTTAGTTGTTTATGATCACCGTGCTTCCCGCCCACATTCGTGACGTCACAATGGCCTGCCCGTGACGCGCGCTGCAGTGGCGCTAGTGAGTAAGCATCATTGAAGCACGGCAGACATGTCAGGCATTGTTTATTTTGCGTGATCGTTTAAACGCTGAAACTATCCTCGCCGTCCATTACTAGCCCGCGGAATACATCAGTCCTGCTCTTCGCGGGATGAGTCGGTCCTCGTCAGGTGCTGGAGCCGCTGTCGTCCTTTAATAAAGCTGTTGTTTGGGTAGCGTGAGGTGCGCGCGCGTCTAAAGGAGCTCCGGGAGCATATATTATTTTAGAATAGAATTTAGAATTTAGAACATATTTTAATATTTATCCATATGCATGGTACAGTAAGTGCTATATTCTACTGACAGCTTATAATTGTGCATTATACCGAAGCGCGTCGCTTGCCTGTTATATCGCTGCGACGCTTGGATACGCTTCAGGACGGCGACCACATACAGGACCACGCATCTGAGACTAGTTTGATGTCCTCGTGAGGAACCCGAGCTGAAGATGATATTGCTAGTATATCATAGAAACGGAAAGTAACCCATTTAATTAAATGTGTATTTTAAATTATAAAGACTGAAATAGTATGTTCTTATAAAACGTATCCTAGTCTAATAAATTGCTTTATTTAAATATTCGTTTTATTTATTTATTTTACAGTAATGTAATTTAGTCGTATATATTGTTCAGTTTATTTATTTATATAAAAATATATATTTTTAGCATTTACACAATTTAATACTTATTATTTATTAGCAATTATGTTCTTATCATAGTTTGAAAATAACAGAAATTTTAATATTTCGTGTTTATGATGACTGTATGGACGTTTTTGTGCAAACCTGCTGATTCCATGCTATCCAGCATTATTTGAGCATTTGTACAAAGATGTTCCTTTTTCAAAATAAAAAGTTTAAATTAGATTTTAAATAATAAGTATTCTGATATGATATTGATAGAAAGTTGGTTTCCATTCAGTTGCCCTGGACAATACCATGACTGACCAATCAGAATCAAGTATTCTATGTATATTTAATGATTGTGCATAATCTAGACCTACATGGATTTATACAACCTCACAATCATATTATTTCCATCACTGCTGTGAACAGGTCATGCGGAGATGTATAGATGCATTCAAGCACCATAGAAATGGCTCATTGTTGTTTCTGTGGGATGTTTTTAATGTGGCCGGGGTTGACCGATGGAGTTTTTCAGTGGCTGATACTAATATCTAGAGATCAGGTTAACTGATGACAGGGAAAGTTGCTGAAATTAACATTCATTTTCATGTTGTTAGACTTGGTTACAAAACCTAAATATTCCTCTATTGCTTTGATAACACGAAAATGGCCAAATATGTGACCCTGGACCACAAAACCAGTCATAAGGATCGATTTTAAACAATAATTAAATAAGCTGAACAAATAAGCCTTCCGTTGATGTTTGGTTTGTTATGATGGACAATATTTGTCTGAGATACAACTATTTGAAAATCTGGAATCTGAGGGTGCAAAAAAATCTAAATATTGAGAAAATCACCTTTAAAGTTGTTCAAATGAATTCTTAGCCATGCATATTACTAATCAAAAATCAAGTTTTGATATATTTACAGTAGGAAATGTACTAAATATCTTCATGGAACATGATCTTTACTTAATATCCTAATGATTTTTGGCATAAAAGAAAAATGAATAATTTTGACCCATACAGTGTATTTTTGGCTATTGCTATAAATATACTCGTGCTACTTATGACTGGTTTTGTGGTCCATTGCCACATATTGTCCGATTAATCGGTCTGGCTGATATATGCATAGAAAAGTCCTTCTGGTATGATATTAGTGAGGCTCAGTTTATCCTCAGTGCCTCAGGACAGGAATCTGAGCTGGTTTGGTGTTGTGAAATATGCTTTACTGACCTCACCTGGTGAGCTGAGCTGTATTCATAGCTGGACAGGCGCTGTATGTGTGGCATTCGTCTCTTTATCGCTGGTTGACAGATATCGTGCTGGAGCCTTGAAAGGAGTTCTTGAAAAAGAATGTGTTTACTGATATAACTCGGAGTGACTCGGATCGACGTTGTTATGCCGAAGTGTTGCTGGCATTTGTGCTTCTACCTCTTTGTGTCTGTCAGTGAGAAAAGACCGACACAAAGCGTACACTAGCGAGGGAAGATGATGTCATTGTTACATAAATGTGCGAGCTGTGTGCCAGTGAGAGTCGGTGAGCCTGGCACGGCCCAGCAGACTGACCCACAGAGTCTCGGGTAGCCGGCGCTCGGCCAGAAGTACTCGGAGAAAAGCAACGTATGTGTGTATACGTCAAACTGACCAAATATCTTGTACAATTCAGACAGGAATTTTTAACTGAAGAAAAGTGGAATTTTTATTCTTTACATGTGTAAATACTGTACAGGCTTATCCAATTTTCCATTTATTTAGAATTTAAGAATTTTTATTTGTCACATACACAATTATACAGAGTATAACCAGCAGTTCTCTGGAGGTGCACACACACCTGGAGCAGTGGAAACACACACACACACCTGGAGCAGTGGACACACACACACACACACACACACACACACACACCTGGAGCAGTGGACACACACACACACACACACACACACACACACCTGGAGCAGTGGACACACACACACACACACACACTGGAGCAGTGGACACACACACACACACCTGGAGCAGTGGACACACACACACACACACACACTGAGCAGTGGACACACACACACACACACACACACACTTGGAGCAGTGGACACACACACACACACACACACACACACACACCTGGAGCAGTGGACACACACACACACACACACCTGGAGCAGTGGACACACACACACACACACACACACACCTGGAGCAGTGGACACACACACATACACACACACACACTTGGAGCAGTGGACACACACACACACACACACACACACACACTTGGAGCAGTGGACACACACACACACACACACACACACACACACACACACACACACACACACACTTGGAGCAGTGGACACACACACACACACACCTGGAGCAGTGGACACACACACACACACACACACACACTTGGAGCAGTGGGCAGCCCGGGGAGCAGTCGGGGGTTCGGTGCCTCAAGGGTCTCACCTCAGTCCTGGACAATTCCTGCCGGAGCCGAGATTCGAACCCACAACCTCGGGTTACCAGTCTGACGCTCTATCCATTAGGCCACAACTGCCCCTGTTTGGGTATTATTACCTGAATCTTACCAGAATGTTCTCCTCTAGAGATCTCAACATTGTCTCAAACTCTGCTCAATGCTATTCATAGGAACTCAAGCATTTCTCATCAGATTCTTGTTAGAAATGTATTGAGCTATTATTGATGTATTGTTTTTTATAGGTCTATGCTCAACATTCGACTCATTTGTGTCTATTTTTAAGGCATTTTTTGAGAAACATTTGATGCTTAGTTGATAAATGCTTCAAAAATTGCCATGAGCTAAGAAAGTGCAACCTTTAATCATATGGACACCTTTTACAGTAAGTAGTGCATATTTAGACCAACATAAGCATACTTTAATCCAATTTTGTCGTTAAGACGTCCAGAACAGTTGCAACAGATTAACCGATAATCGGTTTGACAAATATTCTCCCTGATATTTATGAATTTTACCGAATCGAATATCGAATCCACCAATAAATTGAGAATTGCATGCAAGGCCACCATTAAGAACCTGTTCAAATGTAAAGCAACTTGCTTTGCTTTAATTACTAAACTTAATTTAACACAACTGCCGGTAATGCACAAATGAGGTGCGTTACATAAACGCTTGATCTGTCGTTTAAGCTTGGCGCCACGAAATAGAGTTCAGTAATCTGTCAAATCATGTCTCAGAGATGTAACTTTATATAAGCTGAAAATAAATGCTGGTTCTGCATATCGGTTATCAGGCATATAAACATGCAAATTATCGGTTATAAAAATCGATTGATCTCTAATTTTCATCTAAAGGCCGAGTGGTCACCCAGAAGAAGCCCAGTGTCTTTCTGAGGCTATACGGGTGAAGTCAACAGCTCCTTTGTGTTTTTATTTGCCATTCAATACCGTTGTATCAGGTTGATGCTGTTCAGGAGAATATTGATTGTGTCCATGTGCTGCTGGTAAGGCTGTTTTTATCAGAGCGGAGATGAATTCGGTTTAAAGCAGAACGTTGTATATTTAGAACGAGAAAAGACAATGACATGTTCCTCCCACGACTCCTTATCCAAGCATCCTATCAAGAATCACGGGACGGATTGAATCGTGTTCCCAGGATTCACATATACTGTATGCTAACATTGGAAACACAAGCATATCCGTAAACGGTAGTGTAGCACTTCCTACTACAGTGGTCAAAATCTGCAGTGTCCCGTAGTGCACACTGTGTAGTGTCTCCCATAATGCAGTGCGCTTGACTGGATCTTCCACATGCAAATGGTCAAAATACAATGATTAAAAATGCAGAATTTTATGTTTTATAAACACAACAATAGATGCCACGTGCTGAATTAAACGTGTTCATAAAGAGGTCTTGTGACAGCAATGTAGAATACTATTATGGAAACAATTATTGTTTCCTATTTTAATAAATAGGAGGTATTGTGTAGTGCAAACTGAGCATTTTGACCAAAAGAGGATCTAAACATTGACCTCAACACAAAGAATACCAACATCCAGTGTTATTTAAATATTATTAATATGCTATTTATTGATATTGTGTTTTTTTTATATTCTCAATTTTTATTTTATTGGAGTAATTTTATGTAGGAATATTTTTAGTCATTTTTAGTAGTTTTTATTAATAGTTACCTTTAACTTCAAGTTTAAGTTTGAGAAACTTAAACTTATTTTAGTTAGTAGCTAGTTAAGCTTGGCATCTAATATTTATATTTTTGGCTTTATTTCAATTAACAAAATCATTAGTTAACAATAACAACAAAAGTAAATGCTGTTTGCTATACATGCTATATTTGAACACTTATTACCTTTATTTTTGTTTATTCATTATTTGTTAAAAACCAAACCCTAGAGTATGATTTCATATCCCGTTTATTCGTTGTGGAGTATGAAGTGATTTTTCGTGATAGTGTGATTGCACCTAATATAAAACAGAAAGAGTTAAACGACTTTGTAACACTGTTAATCTCAGCCGTAACGTGTGAATATGAATTCTGCCAGGCGTTGCTTGGAAACCTTTTGAGACTGTCCAGTCATGCAGCTTAATTAATATTCATGATCCAAGAATAGAATATTTCATATTTATTGCAGAGGAAACTTAATTAACATAATTGAATGTGTTTGTAAAATAATTTAAATCAATCATATTAAAATATATACATAATAAAATGTATAAATTATCAAATACTTTTTTTAATGCATTAGAGGAAATATGTCATGAAATATGTGAAGTATCTGACAGAAGGCAGTTGTTTGGTTGGGCTTGTCAAAGGAACTGGAAATACTGGAAGTGGAAAGGGTTTATTAAAGATTGAACTGAATGTTGTTGCTCTTAAACAGCGCTCTGCCGCTGAATAGATCATGTGCTCCTTACAGTACTCTCTTGTTTCGCTACCAAGGAAACCGTGGCTCATCCGAGCGTATGAAAGCAGGAACGGAAAGTCATGTGGGGGTTCAGGAGGGGGGGTGTTAGTGCACATACGAGCTCCAGCAGAAACAGGAAGCCAGATTTATTTGGAGGATCCTGATATGTGCATGAAGTTATTCCAGCTAAAGTAAATGGTTTGAAACCCCGTTGGCTGTTTTGCTTGTGCACGTTCACACTGGCTGAACCGGCCTGATCCGCTCTGGATTGGGACACCGCTGCTTCTCTGATCTGCAGGTTTTGCAGGTGTCTGATGCTCTGATAGCGATGCTAGCACATTCTCGCCCTGCGGCAGTGCTAACGCTCCTCGGGTAGATTCAGCGTTCGCCCCGGGGGGTTACAAGCAGCAGCCGTTGAGGGCTGAAGTGTTTTGGGTTTGCTTGTTTGTGCTTTTATAGCTTCTGATCTTATCTACACCTATAGTTAGAGCTAAACTACACCTTTTGAAGCTGTATGCTTCTGCTTTTTGAAGATATTTATATAACACACACACACACACACACACACACTGCCGTTCAAAGGTTTGGGGTCTGTATGATTTTTTTCTCTGATCTTCTGCTCACCAAGGCTGCATTTATTTGATCAAAAATACAGTAAAAACTGTAATATTGCATGTGAAATATTTTTGCAATTTAAGTCGAACTGTTTTCTGTTTTAATATATTTTAAAAGGTAATTTATTAATGTGATGCAAAGCTGAATTTTCAGCATCAATACTCCAGTCGTCACATGATTCTTCATAAATCATCTAATATGCCGATTGCTGCTCAAGAAAAAAAACATATTATTATCAATGTTGAAAACAGTTGCTTATTTTTTTTTATGGAAACTGTGATATATTTTTTTCAAGATTATTTGATGAATAGAAAGAACAGCATTTATTTGATCAAATCTTTTGTAACATTATAAATGTGTTAACTGTCAATTTTGATCAATTTAAAGCATTGATTAATGAAAATATTAAATTATAAAGTTAAGTTAACCCAAACTTTTGATTAGTATCATTAAATAAATTAAGAATATAACAATATAATATAAAAGTTATATTTTCTGAATTGGCTTAAAAGATTGATGATTATAATGATGATAATTTATTATTATTATTCGATCAAAGGAAGCATAATTTTGACCAAACAGCCATAGATTACGATTAGAGACTGAAATGAATCACTTCATTGAAACAAACATTTTGAACTGATTCACTGAAAAGCCATTTTTGTTGCTAAAGCTGATATTAAATCATCTCTTTTTAACACTCTGATGTTTGTAAGTCCCAAGACAGGGATCACAAGATCACAACACCAGTCTAATGACGTGGTCATCAGGAAACACCATATTTCACAAACAACTATTCCAGAATATTAAACTGATACTAAAATGAAAAACGCAAACCATTTAATAAATCAAACTTATTTTTTTGCATAAATATCTCCATGAAATAAAATCCAAGCTTAAATGTTTGTGAATGTTTTCTATGCTGCTGATATGCAGCGTGTGTCTGTTTCCTCACAGGTCTGCTGGTTGGTACTCTTGATGTGGTGCTGGACTCGAGCGCCCGTGTGGCCCCGTACAGGATCCTCTACCAGACCCCCGATTCCCTGGTTTACTGGACCATCGCGCATGGTAACATACTGCCTCGGACCCCCGCTGGAGCATTACCTCATGCTCTAGTGCCTCTAAAGTGCACGCTGGAGTCAGAAATCAATCTCCACGTTTCTTTCAAACGCTGCCCGGTTCACTCACTAACTTCAGTCTAGACGTGGAAAACATCAGTGCAGGAATCGATGTTTTAGCACAGATGGCGTTTGTTAGGAATCGTGTTTGTGCAGGACTATGAAGAGTCTTCTGATGCAGGGCAGTGCTGTTAATGTGCAGTTAAGAGCACTTAGTTATGATGAGAGTAACACAGATGTTAGGCAGCAGGACACTGCACACACTGTGACTCTGAAGAGTCTTCTGATGCAGGGCAGTGCTGTTAATGTGTAGTTAAGAGCACTTAGTTATGATGAGAGGAACACAGATGTTAGGCAGCAGGACACTGCACACACTGTGACTATGAAGAGTCTTCTGATGCAGGGCAGTGCTGTTAATGTGCAGTTAAGAGCACTTAGTTATGATGAGAGTAACACAGATGTTAGGCAGCAGGACACTGCACACACTGTGACTATGAAGAGTCTTCTGATGCAGGGCAGTGCTGTTAATGTGCAGTTAAGAGCACTTAGTTATGATGAGAGTAACACAGATGTTAGGCAGCAGGACACTGCACACACTGTGACTATGAAGAGTCTTCTGATGCAGGGCAGTGCTGTTAATGTGCAGTTAAGAGCACTTAGTTATGATGAGAGTAACACAGATGTTAGGCAGCAGGACACTGCACACACTGTGACTATGAAGAGTCCTCTGATGCAGGGCAGTGCTGTTAATGTGCAGTTAAGAGCACTTAGTTATGATGAGAGGAACACAGATGTTAGGCAGCAGGACACTGCACACACTGTGACTATGAAGAGTCTTCTGATGCAGGGCAGTGCTGTTAATGTGCAGTTAAGAGCACTTAGTTATGATGAGAGTAACACAGATGTTAGGCAGCAGGACACTGCACACACTGTGACTATGAAGAGTCTTCTGATGCAGGGCAGTGCTGTTAATGTGCAGTTAAGAGCACTTAGTTATGATGAGAGTAACACAGATGTTAGGCAGCAGGACACTGCACACACTGTGACTATGAAGAGTCTTCTGATGCAGGGCAGTGCTGTTAATGTGCAGTTAAGAGCACTTAGTTATGATGAGAGGAACACAGATGTTAGGCAGCAGGACACTGCACACACTGTGACTATGAAGAGTCTTCTGATGTAGGGCAGTGCTGTTAATGTGCAGTTAAGAGCACTTATGATGATGAGAGGAACGCAGATGTTAGGCAGCAGGACACTGCACACACTGTGACTATGAAGAGTCTTCTGATGCAGGGCAGTGCTGTTAATGTGCAGTTAAGAGCACTTATGATGATGAGAGGAACACAGATGTTAGGCAGCAGGACACTGCACACACTGTGACTATGAAGAGTCTTCTGATGCAGGGCAGTGCTGTTAATGTGCAGTTAAGAGCACTTATGATGATGAGAGTAACACAGATGTTAGGCAGCAGGACACTGCACACACTGTGACTATGAAGAGTCTTCTGATGCAGGGCAGTGCTGTTAATGTGCAGTTAAGAGCACTTATGATGATGAGAGTAACACAGATGTTAGGCAGCAGGACACTGCACACACTGTGACTATGAAGAGTCTTCTGATGCAGGGCAGTGCTGTTAATGTGCAGTTAAGAGCACTTAGTTATGATGAGAGGAACACAGATGTTAGGCAGCAGGACACTGCACACACTGTGACTATGAAGAGTCCTCTGATGCAGGGCAGTGCTGTTAATGTGCAGTTAAGAGCACTTATGATGAGAGTAACACAGATGTTAGGCAGCAGGACACTGCACACACTGTGACTATGAAGAGTCTTCTGATGCAGGGCAGTGCTGTTAATGTGCAGTTAAGAGCACTTAGTTATGATGAGAGGAACACAGATGTTAGGCAGCAGGACACTGCACACACTGTGACTATGAAGAGTCCTCTGATGCAGGGCAGTGCTGTTAATGTGCAGTTAAGAGCACTTAGTTATGATGAGAGTAACACAGATGTTAGGCAGCAGGACACTGCACACACTGTGACTATGAAGAGTCTTCTGATGCAGGGCAGTGCTGTTAATGTGCAGTTAAGAGCACTTATGATGATGAGAGTAACACAGATGTTAGGCAGCAGGAAACTGCACACACTGTGACTATGAAGAGTCTTCTGATGCAGGGCAGTGCTGTTAATGTGCAGTTAAGAGCACTTAGTTATGATGAGAGTAACACAGATGTTAGGCAGCAGGACACTGCACACACTGTGACTATGAATAGTCTTCTGATGCAGGGCAGTGCTGTTAATGTGCAGTTAAGAGCACTTAGTTATGATGAGAGTAACACAGATGTTAGGCAGCAGGACACTGCACACACTGTGACTATGAAGAGTCTTCTGATGCAGGGCAGTGCTGTTAATGTGCAGTTAAGAGCACTTAGTTATGATGAGAGTAACACAGATGTTAGGCAGCAGGACACTGCACACACTGTGACTATGAAGAGTCTTCTGATGCAGGGCAGTGCTGTTAATGTGCAGTTAAGAGCACTTAGTTATGATGAGAGGAACACAGATGTTAGGCAGCAGGACACTGCACACACTGTGACTATGAAGAGTCTTCTGATGCAGGGCAGTGCTGTTAATGTGCAGTTAAGAGCACTTATGATGAGAGTAACACAGATGTTAGGCAGCAGGACACTGCATTAGGGGTCGACCGATATGTGTTTTTCAGGGCCGATACCGATACCGATTATTACAGATCAAGTAGACCGATAACCGATATTTTGAACCGATATACGTGTCTGGTGTAAAAATGAAAATTAATGCCAAAATTTATAATAACAAGAGCTCTGACAAAAAAAAAAACGTTCTTTAAATGCTTTTAAACATGTCTTTAATTCTGAAAACTGTTAATAACAACAACATTAAATAAACAGTAATATTAATAATAACATAAGTACAGAGATCACCCAGAAGCATTCTGTAAACATTTTGTAAAACTTAAAGTAAACGATGAAGGACAGTGTGATTATTCTCAACAAAAGTTGTAATAATTGTTGTAGTTGTATTACGATAATAGTAATATATTCGGCTAAACCGAACTTATATTTTGACAGGTTGCCATGAGGACCTTTTAAGTTTCTGTAGCCTATGTATATATGATATGACGATCGTTTTACTCAAATGAAACGGTCAAATGCTCATCAAGTGACTCTCTGAGCAGTTCTGGGGATGTTGTTCATGTATTTATGTCCTCATTTAGTGAGACGGCAGACGCTGAAGTCACTATGAGCGTCACGCGCTTCAGTATGTATGTGTGCAGTAAACGAAACCGCACGTCTGTGTCATTCATTAACAGAGATGCAGAACATGCAGGATTAATATTTAAATAGTGTTTTTGCAGCTTAATATTTATAGATACTAGTCCATAGCGCGAGTCGATTTAAGTGTACTGACCTACTTTTGATTAATTCATCCAAACTTCGACACATTCCGTGACATTCCGCGTTATACGGTAAAGTCCATTATATGACTGCATTCCGCAATTCCGCCCGCATTTCTGCATCGCGGACATCATGGGTTATATTGAGGTGTTTTGCAACTTCAGTGTAGTGGATTGTGATTTATTGCAATCGTATTGTACCTTTGAGAGACAACTGATGCGTGATCACTGAGGCAGCTCCAGTTAGCGAGTGCTCTCGGTGTGAGACTGCCTTCAGTTTTCCGCGTTGATTGGTCGGACTCGTGACTCTCTACATATCAGATGAGCGGTGGGCGGAGATTGCTCTCAGAGATTGAGAGATCGCCTCACTCTCACAGAGTGTTGAGCCCAGACAGGCTGCATCGAGCCAAATAGTGCATTTAAACATTAAATAGTTTCACCTGTATTATTTAGTCACCAATAAATAATGTCACCTGTAAATAGTATGGTATGTTTGTTTGCATAATAAAAAAAAAAAAAAAATTATTATCGGCAAACCTGTTTTGAAAATGGCCGATATCGATAATCGGTAAAATGCTTAATATCGGCGCCGATAATCGGCCAGGCCGATAATCGGTCGACCCCTACACTGCATACACTGTGACTATGACGAGTCTTCTGATGCAGGGCAGTGCTGTTAATGTGCAGTTAAGAGCACTTAGTTATGATGAGAGGAACACAGATGTTAGGCAGCAGGACACTGCACACACTGTGACTATGAAGAGTCTTCTGATGCAGGGCAGTGCTGTTAATGTGCAGTTAAGAGCACTTAGTTATGATGAGAGGAACACAGATGTTAGGCAGCAGGACACTGCACACTGTGACTATGAAGAGTCTTCTGATGCAGGGCAGTGCTGTTAATGTGCAGTTAAGAGCACTTAGTTATGATGAGAGGAACACAGATGTTAGGCAGCAGGACACTGCATACACTGTGACTATGACAGTCTTCTGATGCAGGGCAGTGCTGTTAATGTGCAGTTAAGAGCACTTAGTTATGATGAGAGGAACACAGATGTTAGGCAGCAGGACACTGCACACACTGTGACTATGAAGAGTCTTCTGATGCAGGGCAGTGCGTTAATGTGCAGTTAAGAGCACTTAGTTATGATGAGAGTAACACAGATGTTAGGCAGCAGGACACTGCACACACTGTGACTATGAAGAGTCTTCTGATGCAGGGCAGTGCTGTTAATGTGCAGTTAAGAGCACTTAGTTATGATGAGAGTAACAGATGTTAGGCAGCAGGACACTGCACACACTGTGACTATGAAGAGTCTTCTGATGCAGGGCAGTGCTGTTAATGTGCAGTTAAGAGCACTTATGATGAGAGTAACGCAGATGTTAGGCAGCAGGACACTGCACACACTGTGACTATGAAGAGTCCTCTGATGCAGGGCAGTGCTGTTAATGTGCAGTTAAGAGCACTTAGTTATGATGAGAGGAACACAGATGTTAGGCAGCAGGACACTGCACACACTGTGACTATGAAGAGTCTTCTGATGCAGGGCAGTGCTGTTAATGTGCAGTTAAGAGCACTTAGTTATGATGAGAGGAACACAGATGTTAGGCAGCAGGACACTGCACACACTGTGACTATGAAGAGTCTTCTGATGCAGGGCAGTGCTGTTAATGTGCAGTTAAGAGCACTTAGTTATGATGAGAGGAACACAGATGTTAGGCAGGACACTGCACACACTGTGACTATGAAGAGTCTTCTGATGCAGGGCAGTGCTGTTAATGTGCAGTTAAGAGCACTTAGTTATGATGAGAGGAACACAGATGTTAGGCAGCAGGACACTGCACACACTGTGACTATGAAGAGTCTTCTGATGCAGGGCAGTGCTGTTAATGTGCAGTTAAGAGCACTTAGTTAATGAGAGGAACACAGATGTTAGGCAGCAGGACACTGCACACACTGTGACTATGAAGAGTCTTCTGATGCAGGGCAGTGCTGTTAATGTGCAGTTAAGAGCACTTAGTTATGATGAGAGGAACACAGATGTTAGGCAGGACACTGCACACACTGTGACTATGAAGAGTCTTCTGATGCAGGGCAGTGCTGTTAATGTGCAGTTAAGAGCACTTATGATGATGAGAGGAACACAGATGTTAGGCAGCAGGACACTGCACACACTGTGACTATGAAGAGTCTTCTGATGCAGGGCAGTGCTGTTAATGTGCAGTTAAGAGCACTTATGATGATGAGAGGAACACAGATGTTAGGCAGCAGGACACTGCACACACTGTGACTATGAAGAGTCTTCTGATGCAGGGCAGTGCTGTTAATGTGCAGTTAAGAGCACTTATGATGATGAGAGGAACACAGATGTTAGGCAGCAGGACACTGCACACACTGTGACTATGGTAGATTATATAGTTTGCACAGGTCTGAATTACGTCTATTGCATGTGAAGACACATGGAGCCAGTTGTCACAATACCAAAGTTTTTGTAGCTTGAGCAATACCAGTAATATTTCTCTAAAACTGTACAATTTTCAGGAAATATTCTCAGTACCAGTTTCACAACTATCGTTCTTTCAACATGATTTTTGGGTAGTAGACTATTGCTCTATTTTAAATTAATTAGTTTTTTTACTTAATTTTTGTCATTTAATTTATATTTTAACTTCTAAATCTAAATACAAATACATTTGTTTAGATATTACTGCAAATGTATAATAATTATTCTAAATAAGTAATACATTGAAACAATGGCAAGTAGCCTTCGGTATCTCTTCAGTTAAGAAAGTATTGCTTTAAAAAAAACTAAAATAAATAAATCAAATCAAACCACTGTAGTTTCTGCTACACAATTATTGACATGGTAGATATATTTGTGCAAGAGTGATTTACGTTATTTGCACATATTGTGTGTATGTTTTTTACACTCACTGCTGAAATTAATAACACATCAAAACAATGGCAAGGAGCCATCAATATTTTTTCAGTTAAGTAAATATTGCTATAGAAAAGACCCCAAAAATAAAACCGCTAATAATATAAAATAATTCTGCTGTACAATTATTGACATGATAGATGTATTTGTGTAAGAGTGATTAATGTTGTTTACACTTAAAGAAACCATTAGTTTTGTCAAAATACCAACATTGTAATTTTTGTAGTCAGTATCCATGCTTAAGAAATGTCATTTCAATACCACTACAAACATGAATTTGATATTGAGCCTCTTAAATAATTCACTATTTTATTTTAATATTGTAAAACATTACTTTTAATCATAAATAAAAATAACAGATTTAAATATTATTGAAATGAATCATTCTAAATAAATAATACTTTAAAGCATTTTCTTTTAAATAAGCATTGCTTTAAAAAGACAAACACACATTCAGTAATAAAATAATATGTGGAGACATATTGAGAGTGAACATACAGTCAGACATAGAATAAAACATGTTATTTATGGATGACACAACATTGTATCAGTAAGATTAATATGCTCGTCCCTCAGTATTTACGGTAAGAGCGTCCGCGTGCTTCCCAGAGGAGCCGAGAGTGCTCTGTTTCTGAGATAATCTGGTTTACAGGCCGCTGCAAATGCTGCTTCATATTTCACAGGCGGTTACTTTACTAGCTGCAAGCGTTTGGTAAATCTCGAGAAGCCGTGTGCCTGCTCTGATGAGCATATGTTCTGTGAAACAATCTATAGCATGACTGCATTTAGAGACTCTTTTATTGAACAAGTATTTTCTAGAACTTATCCTAGGCTTCATTTACAGTTATCAGTATTTTGAGACCGATGCTAAAATAAACAACTACATAAATGTATAAATCATGTAATACATGTTTAGTATTAAATGTATATATAACTATAAAAATGTAATAAAATTTACTATTTAAATATTGTTGGTTGTCAGACATTTATAAATAAATAAATAATGTAATGTGTGTGTGTGTGTGTGTGTGTGTGTGTGTGTGTGTGTGTGTGTGTGTGTGTGTGTGTGTGTGTGTGTGTGTGTGTGTGTGTGTGTGTGTGTGTGTGTCTGGTGTGTGTGTGTGTGTGTGTGTGTGTGTGTGTGTGTGTGTGTGTGTCTGTGTGTGTGTGTGTGTGTGTGTGTGTGTGTGTGTGTGTGTGTGTGTGTGTGTGTGTGTGTGTGTGTGTGTGTGTATATATAAACTATATGAATTTTATTTTATTAGTATTTAATATTAAAATTACATGTCATATATTGTTGGTTTTCAGACATAAATAATGAATTTAATATTATGATAACATTTACGGATATGAACATATTATAAATATATTCATTATAAATTTTTTTGTAATAATATTTACATTAAATATTAAATGTATTTGTTTGATTTTGTGAGTTTTGGTTAACAGCACATGGAGTGTAGATAGTGATTTTTTTAATAACTGTGTATTTCCATCTTAACCTAATTGCGAGGCAGTCGTCACAGAACGCTCTTAATGAATCATTTGGCTTGTTAGTAATGTGTGTGATTAATTGCTGGAGGAGAGCTGTGCTAATACAGAGCTAATTAAACCAAGAACCTGTTCAGTTCTGAGCAAATGAAGATAAAGACCTGGATTGGTGTTGTTTGACGCCGCCGAGGCTTTTGTTTCTGGCAGGGGGCTCTCGTAAGGAGATCACGGAGAACTGGGAATGGCTGGAGCAGAATCTGCTGCAGACGCTCTCCATCTTCGAGAACGAGAATGACATCACCACCTTCGTCAAGGGCAAAATACAGGTTACACATTCGCATTTCAAACACGCTATTCGTTTACCTGCTGCTTCATTATAAGCCAAAGCGCTTATGCGTGTGTGTTTGTGTTCAGGGCATTATAGCCGAATACAACAAAGGCCATGATATCAGAGAGGATGACGACACGGATAAGTTCAAGGAGGCCATCACTAAGTTTCGCAAGCTCTTCGTCATGCCGGAGGAGGAGAAGCTGGTCAACTATTACTCCTGCAGCTACTGGAAGGGCAAGGTGCCGCGGCAGGGCTGGCTGTACCTCAGCATCAACCACCTCTGCTTTTACTCCTACCTGCTCGGGAAAGAGGGTGAGCACACTACTGCATCAGGGGGGGTTGTACTGTAATGTTCTGTGTTAAAACAGAAGAATCACGCTTTTGAATAAAAGCTCAGCAAGTGTTACAATTAAAGGGATAGTTCCCCCAAAAATTAAAATTCAGTTATTAATTACTCACCCTCATGTCGTTCCAAACACATAAAACCTTCATTCATCAGAACACAAATTATTAAGATGTTTTTGATGAAATCTCTGACCCTCCATAGACAGCAATGTTATTACCACGATCAGCGCACAGAAACGTAGCAAGGAGATCGGTCAAATAATACATGTGACATCAGCGCTTCAACCGTAATTCTACAAAGCTGCGATAAAACGCAAAAAAAAAACAATAATAACATAATTCATTCAACAATTATTCTCCCCGAGTTACCGTCTTCAGCCATTTTAGAGAGTACCCAGAACGGAAACAACGCTGATTATGTTGATTACGTTCAACTAAAACCATCAAAAAACATTCGTTATTTGAAATAAATTTAATAATGACAATAATGTTTAAAAAAAAACATTTATTTCAAATTTTCAACCTAGATTAGCTTTAAGTATTAAAATACTAATTAAATTATACTAAAAAATAAAGTAAAACTAAAAACTAAATAGATTTTTTTTTAAGTGATTTTTGTTTTTATTAAATAAAATTAAAATCTAAAATTATTAATGATAAAATAAAAAAATTACAAAATGATAAATTAGTAATTAAAAATATTAACAAAAACGATAACAATATATCAGTGATACTGAAATAATGCTGGTGAGCAGATGTTGGTCACGTACACACTGCAGCGGTTGTCAGTTCACCTGCTTAATTCTATTCTGTACACACACAATTTAGTAATTTACCAAAAAGACAAATGGATTCTACAAACATAGTAATTCCTAGAAATGCAGGTAATGGCAACCACATTCACATTAACTCTGCACAGTGTGTGCAGAACTGAACTGAACAAGTAGTTGTTAGTGATGTATTTAAACACATATCAGAGTTGGGAAGGATGTACGTTTTGATTCAGTGTTGCCAGATATTGCTATAATAAGATAAGTTCCAGATGTGTTATCTTTGCAAATAAGCCACATACCAAAATATCATGACTTGCTCCTGACTACTTTATTATCTCCATAAAATGGATCGCATTATGAGCCAATCTAATCCTAACCAACAGGCCCAAAGTCGCTTAATAAGCATTGTTTATAATAAGAGGACTTGGCAACCTGAACATTCCCACTTTCAACCCAAACACAATGGCTCTGTTGACAGCGGTTTTGTTAAAATTGCAGAACATAATGAGTCTTTGGTCACTGTAGTATTATTTTTATAAAAATAAATCGTGGATACTGAACGCGTGAGAAGTCAAAATGTTGCAGTGGTTATAACAATATCAATCATCAGTGAGTTCATATGAGATTTACCACTGCATGTAAAAGTGGTTCTCACTCCTGAAATGTACAGTAAGTCACTATTGAGCATGGAAGCTGAATAAATAAGCTTTCCATTGATGTATGGTTTGTTGGGAAAGGGCATTATTTGAAAATCTGGAATCTGAGGGTGCAAAAAAAATCAAAATATTGAGAAAATCATCTTTAAAGTTGTCCAAATGAAGTCCTTAGCAATGCATATTACTTATCAAAAATTTAGTTTTGATATATTTATGGTAGAAAATGTACAAAAGATCTTCAAGGAACATGATCTTTACTTAATATCCTAATGATTTTTGGCATTAAAGAAAAATGATAGTTTTGACCCATACAGTGTATTTTTGGCTATTGCTACAAATATTACTTAAGCCTGGTTTTGTGTTCCAGGGTCACATATGTTCTGTCCTAACAGATCTCAATGTTTACTCTTCCTCCGTTTCAGTTAAGCTGGTGATCCGCTGGGCTGACGTGACTCAGCTGGAGAAGAACGCCACGCTGCTGCTGCCGGACATGGTGCGGGTCAGCACACGCTGCAGCGAGCACGTCTTCTCCGTCTTCCTCAACATCAACGAGACCTTCAAACTCATGGAGCAGCTCGCCAACATAGCCATGAGACAGCTGCTGGACAACAAGGGCTTCGAGCAGGACCGCTCTCTGCCCAAACTCAAGAAGAAGACGCCCAAGAAAGTGTCGGCCCTCAAAAGGTCTGTGACCGCAACACTCGTGAAGATAAAGTAGATCAGTCAAGATCACGTGATGCTAGAAAACTGGGGTTAGGAGGGGAATTAAACACCAAGATACAAAGAAATATTCATCTTAATATTGATTTATGTGTGTGTGTGTGTGTGTGTGTGTGTGTGTGTGTGTGTGTGTGTGTGTGTGTGTGCATGTTTATGTGGTTTATGAGGACACAAATTTGTATAATGACATGGGTATAACATAGGTATTACAAGGAGAAGGTGATTTATGAGGACATTTTCAGTGTCCCCATAATTCAAAATGCTTATAAATCATACAGAGTGAGTTTTTTTGAGGAAAATAGAAATGCACCGTCTCCTGTGAGGGCTAAGTTTAGGTGTAGGGTAGGTGTAGGGCAATAGCACATACAGCTTGTACAGTATAAAAACCATTACGCCTATGGAGAGTCCCCGTAAACCATAAAAACCAACGTGTGTGTGTGTGTGTGTGTGTGTGTGTGTGTGTGTGTGTGTGTGTGTGTGTGTGTGTGTGTGTAATGCTGTTGCTCTGATTACTTTATTTAAACGAGGAGACTTATTAAAATACTTATTTAAATGTATTTACTTATTAAACGCATTTTGTTAAATGAGCACCTGGTGAAGTATTTTTAATTTGCATTGAGTTTATACTAGAAACTAGACATTACTAATGTTTTACCAATAATTCGAATTTTAATAATTATAGTGATATATATAATGTTACTGTGAAATAAATAAAAGTTCAAAATAAATGTAAATTATAAATATTGTATTCATAAAAATTTAAATATTAAATTCAAGTTCATATTGTGATGTGAAAATTAATTTTCTAAACAAGTATTTTTGACATTTTTATTTGTTATATTTATATTTGTATTTAATTAAAATATTCTTAAATCAAGATACATTTACTTAAGAAGCTGAATTAATAATAATCAATAATAATACTAAATATCTTCCAAAATTAAACTTGTTTTACTTTTGAATGAAGTTTATTCGTCCTACCTCATTTGAAGAGTGTTTTTCTAGCTTTAAACTCACTTAATTTAGCTCATTTATTTCAGAAAGCAAATCGTAATACCTTTCAGTAATTTAGCTTCTCATGTAAATGCCTCCTGCTTTAAGAAAGTTTAGATATCTGAAAGTATTTTTCAGCTACAGATGAGTCACAGAACTGCTGCTTATCGACTTTATTAGATGAGATACAAAAGAGTGAAGGATTATATTCTGGAGCGAACAGTCGTCTGGCAGCTGTGTGAAACTGAAAAGAGCAAGTCTGGTTTTCCTTCAGAGCGCTCTGAACGCCGTCTGTGCAAACGCCGAGGATTATGGGACAACAGCTCCACCAGTTCTTGGGTGAAGTGACAATAATGAGGAGTTTAGGAAACGTACAGCAGCCTTTTTCAGTATTACTCTTGTTTTTGTGACTTCAGGGATTTGGACGCCAGGGCGAAAAGCGAGCGATACCGGGCCCTTTTCCGCCTGCCGAAAGACGAGAAACTGGACGGTCACACGGACTGCACGCTATGGACCCCCTTCAACAAGATGCACATCCTCGGACAGATGTTCGTCTCCACTAATTACATCTGCTTCACCAGTAAAGAGGAGACCAGCTGCAGTCTGATCATCCCGCTCCGAGAGGTGCGTCGCTCTAAACTAGTGCATCATCCTCTAATAAGTACTCCGCATACACACATAACACAGTCAGCTTTAATTCGGTTTGTGCTTATTTTGATCCAAACTTGAATATGCATACTCTCCACCATCTTTCACAATCCAGTCAGTTCATGCAGTATATTGAATTATTACACTTCGTGGAAGTAAAGTGGGTTGTGAGTTTAATTTACATCGTGTAAGGACACGATGTAAAATTTAAAATAATTAAAATTAAAAACACTCTGTATTAAACACTCTGTGTTTCAAAACCCTTTCTATGTGTACTGCATTAAACGTGTTATAGCACATGCATGTCGTTGCTCTTTTGTTGATTCGATTGCTTCTGTTCTCCTCATTTGTAAGTCTCTTTGGATAACAGCGTCTGCTAAATGACTAAATGTAAAAATAACCCTTTAAACTATAATGTATTTCTGTGATCAAAGCTGTATTTCCAGCATCATTACTGCAGTCTTTAGTGTCACATGATCTTCAGAAATCACTCTAATATGCTGATTAGATGACTCTGTGTTCACTAGGTGACCATCGTTGAGAAAGCCGATAGCTGTAACGTCCTTCCCAGACCCTTGTCAATCAGCACCAAAAACAAAATGACCTTCCTGTTTGCCAACCTCAAAGACCGGGACTTCCTGGTGCAGAGGATCTCGGACTTCCTGCAGCAGACCACCTCCAAAATCTACTTTGAGCGGGAAACCACGGGCAGCCTCAGCAGCTCGGACGACGAGGTGGGCACAACTGTGTTTCAATCTACTTGTATTTATTAATAATAATCTTTCTTTTTAAGAAAATAACTCGCTTTTACTCAGTAAGCACACATTAAAATGTCCAATAATTTCTATTCTGTGTGACTTTCTGTTTATCAAAGAATCCTGAAAAAACTAAACATAAAATATTTTAAAAAAGATGTCTCTTCTGGTCACAAAGATGTGTTTATGTTTGATCAACAAACGTTGCAAAAGCAATATATATATTGTGAAATATTATAGCAATTTAAAATATTTTATTTTTATTCTAAAAAATTATATACTTAATAAAAAAACGTGCACTCTATTAATTTACTAACTGCTTGTTTTCTTTTAAAAAAATGAACACTAGCTTCTCTAATCTTTATGTATTCTATCTATGTGTTTTATTTTATTTATTATACAATTAACAAAAGCCAAAACGGCCTCTAACAATAGCTTGCTATATTCTTTATCTATTCTATCTGTTTTCTTTTTATTTATTATGTAATAAAAACCTTTCTATGTGTACTGCATTAAACGTGTTATAGCACATGCATGTCGTTGCTCTTTTGTTGATTTGATCGCTTCTATTCTCCTCATTTGTAAGTCTCTTTGGATAACAGCATCCGCTAAATGACTAAATATAAAAATAACCGTTTTCTATTGTAATATATTTTAAACTATAATGTATTTCTGTGATCAAAGCTGTATTTCCAGCATCATTACTCCAGTCGTCAGTGTCACATGATCTTCAGAAATCACTCTAATATGATGATTTGCAGCATTTCTGATTATTATCAATGCTGAAAACAGATGTGCTGCACAATATTTGAAGATACAGGATTCTTTGTTGAATGCACAGCATTTATTTGAATTATAAATCCTTTGGAGCATTATAAATGTCTTATTTAATATGTTTAATAATTCTTAAAAAACACATGCATTACAAAATCTGTCTACGTCTAATGTTTTGACCATGCATCTGTTCTGCGGTGCACAGGTGTACTCTCAGCAGGGCAGTGTGCTGTCCTCTGACGGAGACAGTGACAGACACTTCAATCTCAATGATAACAGGGTTCCCACTGCCACACAAGCCCTGATGACCATGTACCGCCGGCGGTCCCCGGAGGAGTTCAACCCCAAACTGGTACAGCACCCTCATGCCTGATCACAAACACCACAGCATCGTGCTTCAATCACTGTGTACTGAGAGAACTGAGATGTGTCCTGACAAACACTGCACGAGGCTGTGCGTTACAGTGATTTTACCATGATTAAGAGCTGCCTTTACCCCTGAAAAAACTCCCTGCCACACGTGACCAGCAGTTGTGTATTATATTTGTGTTTATACATTCATATTAGCTGTGAGAGTAAACAAATCTTATGTGAAGTTACATGGTTGCAACACTTTACACTTGGTTCAGTGTTATTTTAGTATTTGTATTATCATTAATGTACTATTATCGGTTTTGCTAATATTTTAAATTACATTTTATTTTATTGTTGTTTTGATTTTAATTTAAGTAATTGTGTATTTTGGCATTTTTAATATTTTTAAATGTCTGTGTAATTTGTATTCATTTGTATTATTAGCTCATTTCGTTTTAGTTAATTTATTACTTCAAGTTGAACTAAACAAAAAAGTTGCAAAAAAATAATATAAATGTAATTTTTATATATTTTATTTTATTACAAATTATAATAATTTCTAAATAGTAATATATAATAGTTTACAAAATTATATATAAATATAATAATATACAAATATTAATTTAATATTATTTATAAAATAATTTTATATGAAAAAAATAGTTTATTTTTTTTAATATTTGATTTGAGTTGTATTTGATTTGAAGTAACTAAAAAAGGTTTTAGATTTGATGGAGGATAATAACCCTGGTGCGGTCACAGGTGTGTGTTTATCAGCATTTGAATGCACCTCGTCCCGTCAGAGTTCAAAGCCTGAAGTCAGATGCAGGTTATTGTGGTTAAAGCACATACTTTAGTAGGACACACACCGGAAGTGCATCTGATGAGAAGACCGTGTACAGTTCGTTCTCTTTGCTGACCCTGCAACAAATGACCTCAAAACCTGTTTAGCCAAGTCATTCGTGTTTAAACTACCAGACTGTGTTGATTCAGTCACACGGTTTCAGTGCGTCAGAGCAAAATACGTGTTAATCTTTCAAAGACGTACATTTTGAATTCACAATAGTATTCTAGTCATTTCTGGGGGGATTTTGCACGTAAGATTGTCTAATCTAAAGCTTTTATATACATTAAATGCACTCGATTTTAAATCTGAGAATAGAAAGTTAATGAAGTTCACGGTTCACTGGCTTCGCTTCTGTGCCAGCGCTTATTCTCCTTCATCAGCACTTGTGAAGTTGAAGTCAGGGCAGCAGATGAGTGGCTCTCTTTATACTCATGTTTCAGGCTAAAGAGTTTCTGAAGGAGCAGGCCTGGAGGAATCACTTCACAGAGTACGGCCAGGGAGTGTGCATGTACCGCACGGACAAGACCAAAGAGCTGGTGCTGCAGGGCATCCCGGAGAACATGAGGGGAGAGCTCTGGCTCCTGTTTTCTGGTGAGTCATGCGTCACAACAAGACTGGATTCAAGCAGTACATAACTAACCTGATAATCCTGTCTCTGATATCTTGTGTTGTTTATATCAGAGAGCCTGTGGCCAATTAGTTTCTGCAGATGTATCTGTCATGTGATTGAAGCTAGTCAGATTAGATAGAGGAACAAGTTGTGTTAACCTCATTCTGCAAAAAGTGCGGTAAAAGAAAATATGATCCAGACTACATTAAATATGGTTTGCATGGAGCATTATGTTTTTATGCAGCCAATTATTGTCCCAAAAAATAATAAAATAAATAAATATATATATAAATATTTTTTGTTGGTAAAAATAGTTTTATTTTTAAATAATGCAAATAAAACAATAAAATATTTTATTTGATTTTAAGAACATTATTTTAGGAAAATAGTCAAAGTAAAAGAAAATATGTCCCAGATTACATTAAATATTGTTTGTGTGGAGCATGATTGATTTATACAGCCAATTATTGTCTAAATAAATAAAATGTACATTTTGATGTTGGTAACAATTATTGTTTTATTTAATAAAAAAATAAATAAAACAATAATATATTTTAAGTTTGATTTTAAGAACATTATTTTAGGAAAATATACAAAGTAAAAGAAAATATGACCAAGATACATTAAATATGGTTTGCATTGAGCATGATGTTTTATGCAGCAAATTATTGTCCAAAAAAATATATATATATTATTTTTATTATTTATATATATATATATATAAAATATTTTTAATAATTATTTTTAAATAATAAAAAATAAAATAATCCATATTTTATTGTACTTTTATGCAAGAAACGATTATCAGCACTTAATGTTTGATGTAAAATCTGGACCCTGAAGCAAAACCGGCCCCTGCACTAGACGTTAGCATTCAGGAACATAAACCTGGACACGTCGAAAGGTGTTCACTCTGTTTTACGTGTGCATGCACCTGTTTTGTTGTGTGGTTGTTTTGTGGTTCAGTGAATGTACGTGTTTGTCTAATACAGCACTGCTTCCTGTTTGTTCGATGTGAGCACCTTATTTAGACGAGTCACACATGCACACTTCAAAGCTGTATAGACCAGTGCACAAACTGAAGCACAAACTGCACAAGCACACTTCTGTGGTAGTAAACCAATAGCTGCCTTGTTTTCTGCATTAGCAACATTACAACATGATGCAATCACGGGATTGAAGTTACTTTGAAACTTGGCAAGCTACAAGCTTCTCGTGATCTAAAGTAGTTCAGCTAATGTTAAACTACTCGGGTTGAATTACCTGCCCAAGCTGCTCACCACATCGAAGCTTTATATGTGATTTAATTATCAGCTTAGACAGTTCAGTGAAGTGTATCTAATCTAAGAAACAATGAGCAGATTGTAAGTTGCAAGATTGTTATCAAATGTGCATTGCATTTTCAGTGCATTATTGCAGCAATAGTTTTGGTATATAAAATATAATATGAAATTACTGGACCTGCCCAGTTTTAATATCACTATAAAAATGTTTGTATCAGCAGTCAGAATTTTTTAAAGGTCTCACCAAAAAATATTATACGATTTTCTTGTCAAATGTCAAATTGAAACATGTTTACATATGTATACTGTGTGTGTGTGTGTGTGTGTGTGTGTGTGTGTGTGTGTGTGTGTGTGTGTGTGTGTGTGTGTGTGTGTGTGTGTGTGTGTGTGTGTGTGTGTGTGTGTGTGTGTGTGTGTGTGTATTCATATATTAGTGCTGTCAAATGATTAATCACGATTAATCCCATCCAAAATACACGTTTATGTTTACATAATAAATGTATGTGTACTGTGTATATTTATTATGTATATATAAATGCACACACATACAGTATATATTTGCATGTATAAAGTTTCATTCATATTACTTATATATAAATATTTAATCTATAAACATAACATATTTTTTCTTAAATATATACTGTATTTGTGTGTATTTATATATACATAATAAATAGACACAGTGCACACTCATATTATGTAAACAAAATATTATTTTTTTTGGATGGGATTAATCACTATATATATACTGTGTGTGTGTGTGTGTGTGTGTGTGTGTGTGTGTATATCAGGAGTGTAGCCAGAAAGGAGACTCTGGGTGTGCATCAGAAAAACTGGGTGTGCCACATTTATTGTCAGATTAATGCAAAAAACAAAAACAAGCATGCTTATTGGGTATTAATATGTTAGTTTAACCATTTCATTTTGTGTAGGCTACATGTGTCTGTTAACCTATTCTCCATTTTGGATGTCTTTGAAAATCACTATTTTATATCTGCAACAAAGTGAGTGTGTGTGTGTGTGTGTGTTAATGCGTGCTGTATATTTAGTATTATTAAACCTTTAATTTCTGTATGTCTGTGTGTCTGTGTTTGTATGCTTACTGTTTATTAAGCATTTTAAACCTTTCATTTCTGCGTGTTTGTGTGTGTGTGTGTATGTGACAGAGAGAGACAGTTTTAATGAATTCTCCATTGTGAATGTGTTCTATTGTCAGCCCTGCATTTCACATTGGCCTACCAGGGGTCTTCAACCCTGCTCCTGGAGAGCTACCTCCTACAGATTTCAGCTCCAACCCCAATCAAACACACCTGAACCAGCTAATCACAGTCTTCAAGGCTACTTGTTAATTTCAGACAGGTGTGTTGGAGCAGGGTTGGAACTGAAATCTGCAGGATGGTAGCTCTCCAGGAGCAGGGTTGGAGATTCCTGATATAAACTCTTAAAAAGAGAAGACTTGCAAAGAGTATTGTCACCTGTCATTTATTTCAAATATCTATATCTGCAACAAAATATGTGTGCATGTATATGAGTGTGTCTGTGTGTGTATCTGTGTAAGCAAGCAATGATTATTAATATGATAGTTTAACCATTTCATTTCTATTTGTGTGTGTGTGTGTGTGTGTGTGTTTCTGTGAGCCTATTGTCCATTTTCAGAGTTTCACTGTCAGCTATGCATCCAGCTGTTGGCCTAGACCCTAAAAGCATACCACCTTAGGCCTTAAAATTCTTGAACCCTGGTTATCGCTGCTTGCAGCTATATTGTTTTTGTTGTTGTTGTTTTTTCCCATTTTTCGAAGCTTTCTCGCTCAAGAGGGTCACCGACAATCACATACAGTATAACCTACAACAGCTCTTTAACTGCGCTCTAGTCAAACGCGCTCACTGTAGCCTAATCATTAACTACACACATCATAAACCCCTTTTAGGCAAGTACAATTTATGTCACATATTTTAATAAGACTAAACTCA